>CAJNIZ010046896.1:17355-27463 GCA_905231905.1 Symbiodinium pilosum | reverse complement strand
AACCCTAGACCTTAAACCCTGAAGCCTGAACCTTAAACCCTAAAGGGCTGCAGGCCGCGGATTGAGAGCCTACATCCCCAGCCCTGCGCACCATGGACCCGGACCATGGCAACCCTCCAAAGTCCTACGTACAACGCTAAGACACCTACAGCCCAACAAGAGCAGCAAAAGGTACACCCTAAACCCCACATCCTAGCCTTAAACCCTAAACCAACAACCCTTAGCTGAGATCCTCTGCTTCTAGGTCTCCAAACTAAAGACTGGGAGACCTTCCAGCCTATCCGAACCCGAAGGCCCCAAATTAATCGGCGTTGGGTCGGAAAGAAGCCCTGAGGTCCCAGTACCCAATAATCATAGATTTTCCCAAAACCAGTACTACAATTGTTGTTACCCAAATCCCACGTGCCTAATTGTTGGGTACTTGGACCGTTAGAGGGAGGGAGGGGCCCCTATCCTAGTCCACGGCTATGTTTTTCAGGGTTCCCCTAGGCTTCTTCTTACATGGGTATTGGCCTAAATTACCTATAATACGGGGTCCTATATTTGGGTTCCCATTATAATACGGGGCCCTATATAAATTTCCCCCATTTTGGGAACAGTAATTTCGGGAAACTACCACATACCTCGCTAGCCAACAATAAGAAGATCCAAAAGCCCGTGCCAAGGCGCTACGGGAGGCCAATACCAGCAGTGGCCTCGATTTCAGGGTTTAGGGTTTAGGGTTTAGGTTGGGATGTACCCAGAACCTCCGCTGGCCAGGGAACGAAGGAATGGATCTCTATAGTACTGGCTTCCATGTCCTTTTCTGTTCCTTAGCTTCCTACCCTAATTTTTGGCCTCAAACCCCCGAGCCCTAAACCCTAATTGCTGAGATCTGGCTGTTGACAATCCTGCGCAAGAAGAACTGGGTTGATGTTAAGGAACTTAAATTAAGTTACCCTAATGAGTGTGTGTGTATATATATAGTAGATAAAAGGGTTTCCCCAATATGGTAACTTAAATTGAGTTCCTTCAATCCTTATATCCCTCAGTTTCCATTTCATTTTCCATATACATATATATATATACATATACCCTATAATATGGTAACTTAACATAAGTTCTTCAACAGCTAAACCCTAAACCCCTAAACAAGAAGAATGATGAATTCGATGCCTTGGAGCGCGGCGGCATCTGCGAGGCTCGTTGCAACCCGCAAAACCAGGCCGACAGCCATGCAACTGGCTTCACCTCTCAGGTTTAGGGTTCAGGGTTTAGGGTTTAGGGCTTAGGGTTTAGGGTCTTGGATTTAGGGTTCAGGATTTAGGGTTTAGGGTTTAGGATTTAGGGTTCAGGGTTTAGAGTTTAATTAGGATGTAGGGTTTAGGCGAAAGCTCCACCGTTGTTTCGTCGCATTTTCGTATGAGCTATAGTCTGAACTCCTTTAAGAGGGGTTGTATAGGGGATTCATAGGGGAGTATTATTGGGGTTATTCAGGGGGATACTAGGAGTTTAGACTATAACCTCAATAATCCCCTACATAACCCTATATATAGCAGTTTCCATTTCATTTTCCATTTTCTTTTCCATTTGATTCCCCATTGTTTAAGGGGGATACTAGTCTCCTTTCAGCACCAGTAAGTCTGGCAGAAGGCGTCCACTTGGGGGTGGGATTCTCAAAATGCGGGGTACCTTTTTGGGGGTCCCCGTAACAATGAAGGATTGTTGTATTTTGGGGTCTATGTTGGGAGCCCCGTATTCTGGGAAGCCACCACTTCGGCCTGTAAAGTGTGAGCTTTGTTAGACTGACTTACCTCTGGTGGGCCCGGAATGACGCAAGGCAAAACATAAGAAATTACCATATGAGCTATAGTATAAAGGGGGTTATATAGGGGACTACTATTGGGGTTATTAAGGAGGACACTCGAGTTGAGACTATAGCTCTTACTATTGCGGTTTTGTACTAGGGACTACTATGAGGATGAAATCCTTTATTCCTTGCGAACCAGAGGTGTGATAATATCAAAAAAAACTAGGCGCCAAACTTTGAGAACTCGTACATGAGCAGTATCCTCCCAGAACCATGGAAGCTGAGTTTGTTCTTTTGTTCATGTTATTTCGGGATAACTAGGGTTAATTAATGTTTGTTTAGGGGGGAACCATGGGAAGGGTTTAGTCCGTGCGGGGGTAGTAGGGGGATCCATGATATAACCAAGTGCTAGACAAATAAATGCAAAAGAAAACGGAACATGAAATGCAACAGGCGTCAATCCCTAAACCCTGTACAGTCCCTCATAGACTATAGCTCATATAAACCCCAAACCCCATAGGCCCTAAACCCTTAACCCTGTACAATCCCCTGTGATTACGCTATAGTTCATATGAGCTATAGTCTAAACTCCTAGTATCCCCCTTAATAAGCCCTATAGTACTCCCCTATATAATCCCTTATATAGCCCCCTTTGAAGGAGTTTAGACAATAGTTCATATAAACGCTTCACGACTCAACTTGGAGGATCTCTTGACTTGGTAAGTCTACTTGCTAACTGTGGTTATGGGGCTTGTAATCGTTGTTATTGGGGATAGTAGGTAGACTTACTAAGTCAAAAGATCACCTCAAACCCTAAACCTTGAACCCTAAACCCTAAACCTTAAACCCTAAACCCCTAAACCCTAAACCCTAAAAAGATAAAGAACCGAGGCGCCAGCCTTCAACGGACTCTTGCGGGCAAAGCGCGCTTTAGCCACCCGAAGGTCAAGCAGGCCATTCTCACGCAAGGGGGATTTTAGGGCTTAGGTTGTAGGGTTTAGGGTTGAGGGTTTGGGTTTTAGGGTTTCGGATTTAGGGTTCAGGGTTTAGGATTTTAGGATTTAGGGTTTAGGGTTTAGAGCTCAGGGCTTAGCGCTGAGAAAATCATGATTAACGGTTTCCTCAGGGGTTTGCAGAGCCATATAAGGTTACATGGAATGGGGGACAGGGTTTGCAGATCCTGTCTGTTTTGAGCATGTATGGCCGAGAGCAACCTTTTTAGGGACTTCAGGAATTTGTGGCTAGGTCCGGAACAGCCTCCATAGGCGCTACCCCTCATCACTGGGCTCCTGAGTATGCTTCTTAGTGTCCGCATTAGGTTTAGGGTTGTAGGTGTAGGATGGGGGTTGGTTATGGGTTTAGGGTTTAGGGCTTTGGGCCCGTAACCCTTGAACATATATTCGTGTCATTTTCTTTTGCTTCCCGATCCCCTATATAACAGAGGGGGAGGTTCGGTTCAGGAATGTCACAGGAGCCTGTACCTAAACCCTAAACCCTACACCCAAGCACTGAAACCGGATTTTGAAACTGGATTTTCGTGTAGGGTGTAGGGTTTAGGTGCTGGAGGCCTCCTCTAATAAGGATTGTAATCAATTGGAGTCTATACTCCCCGTGTGTGGGGCTAACTGCCATGTATGGCGATTGTCTTTTCGCTGGTGAAGGGATAAGTCATTTAGGGGTAGATCGCCGGCTGGATTTTAAGAATTCCGCATGTCTGTTGCTTGCTACCATGCGCACATGGAATTGTAAAAGGAAGCTCGATAAGAAAACCAACCTTTGCATTTTTCTACTCCCACCATGAGCCTTTCTCCCTAAGGAGCACATCCCCTAAATCCTGAACCCCTAAACCCCCAAACTCCCAAACCCGTACACCCTAAACCCCTACCCCAAAGCCCCGAGACCCCCAAACCTAAAACCTACAGTTACCGTCCCTCAGACTGGAAGATCTCCCGAGTGAGCAAAAGGGATCCCATGGGGCCCTGTTGTTGAAAAGCGTCAGGGTTTTAGGGTCTTAGGGTTTAGGGGTTTGGGAATTTGGGAATTTGGAATTTTGGGTGGAGGGGATAGGGTTTAGAGATTCGGGTTGCGGCTGAAGGGTTGCCAGCACCTGGACCCCCCAAGTACCGGGAAAATCTGCTCATGTTGGCTGCTTTTGGTGGATTTTGGGTTATACTTTCACTTCCGTTTGTGGTCCAGGCAGTCTACTGGATAGTATCTACGGTATACCCCTTCATGATCTTCTATATATATATACACATATATATATACACATACATATCTAATATATTATAGGAAAGAAAAGAGCCCTGCCGGCAGGTTCGTACGGGCACGCTGCATCTGCTAAAGAAGATGTTAGCTATTAGCCGCCTGGCCGATGAGGACGGTTAGTCAAGGATTTTAGGATAGTGTAAACGGGATGTATTTGGGATTTGGGTTTAGGGGATGGAAATCAAAATAGAAGCGATCATCTTATTTCAGGGATTTGGGTGCACGTATATTATATGTAACGTTCCTGAGGAAGATTGGCGAACATAAATTGGGTGTCCATTCAAAAGGTTAAGAAAAACATAAGCCATAATTTCGGGTTAGGGCTGAGGGTATAGATATTCAAAAGGATCCCATCAAAGAGAACTTTCCTTTGTAAATAAGGTTATATGGGGTTTCATACTAGTTTGGGGAAGGGTAGCTGTAGGGTCTAGAGTTCCGCCTTTTCAGGGTATACATCCTGCTGTATTTGGGCGGCATTTCTTTGAACAGCAAGCAGCTGCGGCTAGAGTACAGTATGTTCCGGAGGACATTCCTGCAGAGTATCCTAGGCCGTAAACACTTAACCTGCTTCAAATTCATTTCATTTCCCTACACTACATGCAGCGTCAGGTTGAGTTAGTTACTTATCGTCCCTGTAAGCCATATATAATCACCCCTGTGTTGGTGATTTGCCTACTTCCTAAGCCCTGCTGACCCTCCAAGTTCCTAAGTTAATCCTAAGACTATAGACTACAGGTTTAGGGTTTAGGGTTTAAACCCTTGTGAACCCAGTTTCCATTTAACTTTCCATATTCTTCTCCAACTGATTCCCCGCTATTGTAGCCTATTCCTATAGCGCATGAGCTTCCCCCCCTCAAGTCTTTGGAGTTGGAGCATCCTATTAGACTTGAGATTTGCCCTCCCCAAGCTAGCATGGCAAACCAAACTGCAAGGCCTAAGGCCCTTTCAAAGGGGGTTTAGAGTTATAAGGGTTGAGAGGGTTAAGGGTTTAGGGTTGAGGGGTTTAGGGTTTAGAGTTTAGGGTTGAGGGGTTAGAGTGTGGAAATTAAAGATTGCAAGGCTTTGCTTAAGGGGCTGCCTGGGGTTCCACGCAAGTTGGGTGGAGTATATGCCTTAAACAAAAAGGCCATGCATATATATATATATACACATACATGTATATATGTATACATATATATATATATGTCTTCCAACATTTCCCTCTCTACTCCCTATGTTGCATGGGAGAGGGTGGAGTGAAGGGTTGGGGGACTTCGGGTTTAGGATGTGGAGTTGGAGCCGCGATGTTCCGGGGAGGTCTAGGGTCAAGGTCGAGATGAGAGTGACGCTTTTGGGGCAAGGATCTAGGTTGTATCCTCTGAAGCTTCAAAGACTTTATTCATTACCAAAATGTTGATTCGAAATTCCTTCTAGAACTATGGCTTATACCTCACATAGACCTCGAGATTATGTTGGTAGTTACTGGGTCTTCTACATCAGTATTTTCCATGTTCTTTTCCCTGCCTTCATTCCATAACTCGGAAATGGACAACCCTAAATGCCCAAAGCCCGCCTTAAGCCTCCAAACCCCTGGGAAACTCTATGGGAATACCTGAACATGTCTCCTACATAACCCCCACTATCCCTTTATGATCCCCATATATCCCGGAAGCAACACATGTCATTGTGTAGTATACAATCTTCAGTTTTGAGTTTTTGCAGACGCGAACGTTTTTGCATACATTACAACCCAAGAATGAACAACAAGTACAAGTCTTATCCTTATCCCAACCCGAAAACTTCGCCTTAAATCACTAAACTCTGAACCGTAATCCCTAAACCTAAATCCCTAAACCCTCAACCTAAATCCTTAAACCCAAAACCTAAACCCTAACCTCCATGTAAGGCACACGTCCCCCCTGCCATGGTGAGAAACCTCGTAACCCGGCTAGCCGCGCGCCAAACCCAAAACCCGAAACTCGACATCCTGAAACCCCAAATCCCTAAGCCTAAACCTGGAATCCCTAAACCCCAAACCTGAATCCGAAACCCCTCAGCCCAAGCAATGAGGTCCAAAGAAGAGGCCCAAAGCGGCGAAAGCCTGCAAGGTTCAAGCTTCAGGGATGTCGGTTTGAGGGATTTCGGGATTTAGGGTTTAGGGTTTGGGGATTCAGGGTTTTAGGGGATGAGGGATGCAGGGATTTTGGGTTTAGAGTTCAGGGATTAGGGCTGAGGGCTTAGAGTTTGGGTATTCGGGTTCAGGGCTCAGGGGCTCTCATGATAGGGTCCAGCGTTTTAGGGTAAGGATTTAGGGCTGTGAGTTAGAGGATTTAGGGTTTTGGGGTTTGCGGTCTGAAGATCCATGGGGTCAGGGCATGGGTTTTGAGGATTGGGGTCGGGGATTGGGGAATTCAGGGTTTGAGGGCTTAAAGCTCGCAGGGATTAGACCCTAAACCATAAACCGTAAACCCCTAAACCCCTAAACCCTAAACCCCTAAACCCTAGGGACATGGGGTTTTGAGCCACCGAGAACTGGACCTCGAGAGACTGAGTGGCGCTACCACGGGATCATGGACAATTCTGGAGCTATAGACATTCACGTAGCATATTAAATGAGAACACTATGACCTTTTTGGGGTAGAGTTACTGTAGCTGGGAGGTATTTCTACTTGGTTCAAGCACAAAAGCCATGGCTCATCTCGCAAATGCCTGACCTCGACATGGATGAAAGGGCTACCACGCCTCATAGCCTACATGACTTAGAGCTATTTATGCCTAAGTGGCGTCCTCATAATTTTTTCATGCCGGCTTCCAAGAAACCATCGCCAAGTGCGGGGGTAGTATCAAGGCCAGGTCCGAGTAGAGGGTTTAGGGTATACATGTTGCGGCAAAGGATGTTGACAGCCTTCCGTGGCAAATGGCTGGTACTGCCTCGATGAAAAGCACATAAGGAATCGGCTGGAGCGCAAGACAAGCTAGCGTGGCTGAGCAGGGGCATATCCAAACCTTTGTTTACACCCCGAACCCTAAACCTGAAACCAGGAGCTTATGCACCACCATCGCATTTCAAGAGAAGGCCGCCTAGTCTTTGGACGACTTACGCTTGTCCTCTTCACTTCCGCCCTGCACACTGGTTGCCCTACGGTTTAGGGGTTTAGGGTTTTAGGGTTTGCGTAAGGGTTTAGGTTTAGAATTCAAAGGGGTCAAGTGTTTAGGATTGCAGGCATGTGCTGGGCTAAGACATCCTAGCACTATCCTTCAGTGGGAATCTGGGCCAGACCGCCCTTATTGAACACATCACTTAAGCAGTATTTGATTTGGGGATTTGGCGATACTATGGTACCCAAGATAGACTAAGATTATTTCCTCCTTTTGAGTATAGCATGTTTATATAAGGAATATTATCATACTAGGTGCAACCACCAACAAAACTCTACTCACTTGAGTGCTTGCTTGCCTTGAAGAGGGGGGGGGAAGGGGGAGGTTAGGGTTTAGGGTTTGGGGTTTAGGGTTTAGGGGTTTAGGGGTTTAGGGATATAGCTTAGTAGTTAACACCCCAAAAAAATGAAGACCCGGCAACCCCCTAATATTATCTCATATAATTCCCCGCAGCGGGAATATTTCATGTTCGGTGGGCGTTTTGACTTGTTATCAGGTGAGGTGGGTCTCTTTTGTTTCAAGACCTTTCAACTTGGGCGCCCGAAAACTACACGGCCTTCAACATCGCTGTAAGGGTTTAGGGGTCATAGTTGTAGGGTTTTAGGTTAAGGTTCAGGGCCTTACCCTAAACCCCTATAGATCCAAAAAAAAACGCTTAGGGTTTGGAGCTTATAAGTTTGTTCAGGAATCTGTCGCAAGTTCAACAAGCACATAGTGAAAGCAACTTGGACAAACCCGGCGATCTGATAGTGAGGGGTTCAGGGTTTAGGGTTCAGAGTTTATGGTTCAGGGTTTAGGGCTTAGGGTTTAAGATTTAGGGTTTTAGGCTTAGGGCTTAGAACCCGCCTGTAAGCGACTATAGGGGTGTTATAAGTGGGTGTTGAAACCGTACAGAGATAGTTTTGCAGCAATGATACCAACCCCAAACCCCAGACCCGACACCCAAAAATCCTCCAGCCCGCACACCCCAGAGCCCAAGTTTGAAAGGCACAGTTTAGAGTTTAGGTTTGAGCTTCAATGCTCAGGATTTAGAAATGGCCTAGGTTCGCGCTTAAACCCAGAAACCTAAGCCAGTCACAAATCCATACACTCTAAACCCTGAACTCTGACGCTAGAACTTTAAGCCCGAAACCTACCGGTTTCTCTGCCAAGCGCTCGAGGCCTTGTGGAACCTCGGTACAGAGGAGGCAAGATTGAGTACGGATTTGTCTGACAATTGGGATTGCGGGTTTCGGGTTTTGAGTTGAGAGCTGTTTTTAGTTCCTAAGGATTACAACACGGGACGTAGAGTGTGTGTGGCTTTCGTTTCCTGTTTGATTTCTTGGGTGTGGGGATTAGGCTTCACACGAAGTAAGACTGAAAGGGAAGGAGTTCGGGCTTTGGCGCTGTAGAATTTGGGGCAGTGCACGTTGATAGCCCGGGTTTTAGAAGGCCAGAGGGTTGTTTTGGATTGGGTCCTTAAGTTTCAGAGTCCAAGGTGTATGCTTCAAGAATGTAAAGTTCTTTTCAGCAGTGCTTCTCAGTGACCCTCAGCTGGAATGTGTTTCGGAGTTTATGGGAGCTGTTTCAGTCCACGTTGGCTCTCTACGCCCCCACCACTCGGGAGGGGGTTGTGACCCAACTGAGCGGCTTCATGGCGGCCAAAGTGGCGGCTCGCGAGGTAGCAGTCATGGAGGACGACGTCTACGCCCACGTCAATGCGAGGTTGATCCGACTCAGGGATCAAGATCACCCCCAGAACTTGGGGTATAAGATGAGGGTGCGAACTCCTTGAGGTTCTCAAGCTCCCTGAGGATGAGGACTGCGGCCAGGTCCCTTACAAACAATATGTCGCTTTCAGCCATATTTCGGAAGCCACTTCCCCAACTAAACGCTGGATTTTCAAGTGCCGATATTATGCTCTCGTTTGCGCGTTTCTGATTCCACTTCCCCAGTCAAACGCTGGATTTAGGAGACATCAAAGAAAATCCATTAAGTCGCCGTGAACGGGCCGTTTCAGTACTCAAGTTATACTACCAGAGAACAAAAATCCATCGAATCAAGTCGCCGGGAACGGCTTCCCGTCTTGGGAAGCATGCGTAGGGCTTGGTTCTAGGATTCAGGGTTGCCCAAATGCCGAAGGTGCGACTCTTTTAGGAAGCCCGAAGACTCCAAGGAGTATGCAGGTTGAATTTCCCTCTTTACATGGCCCTTTTAAAGAACCTTCGATTCCCGCCTTGTCATATTCGTATGCAGGTAGGAACCTGGTAACTTTTGACCTGAGATTTTATCAAACAGCGGCTACCTTGTCTCTGGCCCTAACCTTGAGGGAAATCTTTATGTTTAGCACAAGATATTGAAAAGCCCAAGTTGCAACCAATCAACATCCTGTAGTCTCTTATACACTTTCCATATTAGGGACTCCTAGCCCCTAAAGCCTGAGCTCCCTGTATGCTCCCAGAATCATTTTCCATGTTCTTTGGTTCTCCGTGGTTGCTACAGCAAAGCCTTAGGTTGAGTAGCCTCTTCAGGGCTTCTGCTGTTGGCGGCGCGGTTTAAAATTTTAGGATTGAGAGCTTGTCTTGGCAGGGATACCCTCCACGCCAGAATCCGTCCACGTCCAGTGTAGTCCATGCTGACAGCTTTATATTCCCCTAAACCCCTAAACCCCTAAATATCTTTAAGCCTGACAATACGATAGGGGAGTTTTGGCCCCCAGACTAAGTTCCATAACTCCTTGGGACTTAGCTTGGACCTTAGACCCTTAACCCTTTGGGAGTCCCTTATGCTCCTATTATAGGTACCTAAGGGTTAACCCTTAGCAGGGGTCCTAAGTGCCACGTAGTTAAGTTTGTTAGCACAGGGAGCGCGCGCTGTTTTGAGAGACTTAGCAAACCCAACCGAAAGGTTTAACGGTTCTTACATGAGCTGTGG
>CAJNIZ010046896.1:0-17255 GCA_905231905.1 Symbiodinium pilosum | reverse complement strand
CGATGACAGTTACGAGGATGGCGATGCCGAGGGGCCCCATCCCTGTGACTGTTGACACTTTTGAAGCATCAGGGGGGAGGGGTGAGGGGGTGATACCATGGGGGTGGGGGTGGGGTGGGAACGCGGAGCGCGGACGCATATGGAGTTTAGGATTTAGGGTTTAGGACAGTCCCTTAAACCCTAAACTACTCTAGTCCCCAACATGCTAGAATTCTTGTTGTGGGGAGGTACCCCCGTGATTTCAGGCCCGAAGCCCTAAAGCATTTGACGCTTTAGGGTTTCCGCAACCTGGGTTGCTGAAGCCATATGATCCACGCATAGTGGAGAATGAAATATCCAAAGAACATGGAATATGAAATGGAAACTGGTGGAAAACAGGTTTTTAAGGAACTTAGTTCAAGTTACTATGTTCGGGAAATCTTATTATTTACTATATGCACCTATTATGGTAACTTAATTTTAGTTCCCTGAAAAGCAACCCAGCAACAGGTGCACGAGTCACCGACTGCGCTTCAGGCGCAATGTCCCTGGGATTTCAGGGTTTCAGGGCTTAGGACTGTAGGGTCTTGCTAAGATGCGCTTCAAATTTCGTACATCTTAACGCTAACGCCCCAAGGAAGCACAGTGCGTGCTGTAGACGCCTGAAGAAGTGCCGATATTCTGGTCCCAAATTCCTGGTACAGATTATGATGGTGCAGGGTAGCTCAAACAGACCTCCAAAACATTGGTACTTCTTCAGGCGTGCACATGCGACACCAAACAAACTGCATAACCTCAGTTTCCATTTAATGTTCAATATTGTTCTCTGATTGAAAGTCGTATGCCACCTAATTCTAAAACCTAGCCCCCTGAACCCAATTCCCTAAACATCAGCCCTATATGGGCGTTTCCCCAAATGCGGAGTACCTTTTTGGTGTCCCCAGATTAAAGGAAGCTAGTATATTAGTAGTTTCTCAAGCTTCTACATCAGAGGGATGTTTGCTGGGTTCGGACTTCCTGCCAGGGTATACTGGGGATTATTAGGGAATAAGGGATCATGTATAGGGTTCAGGGTATAGCTTTAGGGTCTAGGGTTCAGGGTTTAGGGTTCAGGGGTTTTGGGTTTGGGGGAAGCATGCTTTTGGCGGTAAGGTTAGGATGCCATAAGCCCTCACTCATGACTGGTTTGGTTTCAAGTTCAGGGTTTAGGGTTTTGGGCACACCTCCAACTCTGAACCCAAACCACCCTAAACACTAAACCACACGTCTGAGAATGAGTGTCCTGTGGAGGCGTATGACGCACTTCCGAAGAAGGACAACGAGACACAAAGCCCTGCCCTGAGTGTTGGGGGTTTAGGGTTCAGGGTTTAGGGTCTGGGGGGGTAAGCGCCGTAATTTGGGGGCATACAATTATGAATGACCAACATAATAGTTCCAAATTCCCAACATTAATGTAGTATAGGGCACCTCAAGCAACCTAATTATGGGAAAGTCTAACCATATAGACTCTGTATTGACCCAGCTTCCATTTAACATGCCAGGCTCTAGGTACAAAGGGCTCTGGCATGTGCCACTTTGGAATTGCACATTGGTTGTTTGCAATACTCCCCTTACATTGTTGACAAAAGCACAACATAACATGGGTCTCACATTTCCACAAGCACCAAACATCAAGCAACAGTGGGCCTGAGAAACCCACCTCCAGCTCTGATAGTAGAACATAAATCCTAAGCCCTAGACCCTATTGTTGTGGCCCTTGCATGAATCTCTCAAGCTCTAGCCCATGAGGCTACGCCCGGCTTCAGACTGTGGTGGTGGGCTACCCAGTGAGGGTGGTCAGGCTCTTAAGTAGATAGAATATGGCTTTTGTTACAGTATACTAAGATCCCCATATACTCCATATACCCCATGTTCTATTTACTTCAGGGGGACTATAGAGTTTAGAGTTCGGGGTTTAGGGTTTGTTGGGTATGGGCTTAGGGTTCAAGATTCTGGTCAGCAGTTGGGTAATGGTTTTGCAGGTTGGGGTGTATTGGCTAGGGCTCATCAAGCCCTAAACCCCCAACCTTAAACCGTAAACCCTGAACTCTAAATTTTGAACCCAGCTGGGGCTTTGGTGTCAGGGCTTGTAGACTTGCAGCTACTCGCAGATCTGCTTGGTGAGAGGGCGGGCTTGCAAGTACGTATAAGGGTGCATAGACACTGGGTTTTGCGCTCAGCGGCCATCATAACGGGTGTGTTGGAGGTCCAGGTACATTTGGAGCGAATGCCTGCCATGAGAGCACTTGTTTTCAGATCTTCTGCCACTTTCCCAAACAAGGCTCCCCAACATATATTAGCCGGGCAGAACCCCAAAAGGGTACCCCCAAGAATAGCAAGTCCCTCTTTGCTGTATAGACACTGGACTGCTATGTCTCTCAAGCTTATTGTCCTTACATGTCCTTACATAGCCAGACCCGCAACCCTAAGCCCTAGACCCTAATCCCTAAACCCTAATGCCTAAACCCGAATCCCTAAACCCTCAACCCTAATGCCTAAACCCTAAACCCTAACCCCTCAACCCTAATGCCTAAACTCTAAGCCCTAAACCCCCAAGCCCTCTCAATTATGTGGTCCTGCTTGATTCAACGAGCAGCTCGGGAGAGCCCCTATCATGTGGCAGACGCGGGCCAATGAAGTCGTGGTTTAGGGTTACAGTTAGGGGTAAATTGGGGTAATATTGGGGTTATATAGGGGTAATGGAAAAGAAAATGGAAGCTACTATTTAGGGTTTAGGGTTTAGAGTCCCCGTTAAGTGGATAGAATATGGGGTATATGGGGATCTTATTATAAATAATGATAATGTACCCGAAGCCATATTCTATCTACTTAAGGGGGTCTATAGGTTTTAGGGTCTAGAGGGCTTGGCTTTAGGGGTTAGGGTGTAGGATGCAGAAATTTCCTCGGGCAGGGATCTCCGTTCGGCAGCTTGTCTGCTTGTGGGGCCACTTGGGGAACACGCCATGAAGGTGGATCAGAATGATCCGGTGCGCCACAGCGCGCGCCTGATCTTGTGAGTACATGAGGTTTCCAAAGGCGACAAGTGTCAGAATCGTTCAGCGCCAGCTGACGAGTCCCTGAAGTGTATAGAACCCCAAGATAACCCCTATATAACCCCTATAATTCCAACAGTTTCCATTTTCTTGATCCCTATATAACCCTATAATATAGTCTATAGCAGTTTCCATTTTCTCTTCCATTAGCCCTTAGTAGTGCCACGTAGTACAGGTGAGTGATGTCAGGATGCCATTCTCGGGTTATAGGGCTTAGGGTTTAGGTCTATACGCATGTGCAGAAGAGTTCTACAACGTCCCCCAGAATCATGAAAGCCTGAAACTTCGAAGCCTTTCAAAAACAGCTGAAACCCTTAGAGCCTTAACCTTAAACCTGAAACCCTAAGCCCTAAACCCTTAAGCCCTAAACCCTAAACCAGGAAAAAACGCTTAAAGCTCTAACTCCTTAACCCTAAATAGTAGTTTCCATTTCATTTTCCAGTATCCCTAAACCCTTAAGCCCTAAACCCTCTGTTACTTCCCAGGAGGTGTCAAGGAACGAAGCTCTTGAAGAGGAGTCTGAGGAGTGCGTGAGTAGCCCACCTTATGGGTTTTGGGCTTTTGGGTGAGGAGAGGAGTTTAGGGTTTTAGGGTTTTAGGGCTTTATCGGTTTTATGGGTTTTATGGGTTTTAGGATTTTAGGGCTTTAGGGTTTTAGGGGTTTAGGCCCAGGGTGTTAGGAGTTTGGGCTTTAGCGTGTGGGGTTTCAAGCTTAGGGATTAGGATTTAGGTTCAGGGGCAAGGCTTAAGATCGTTCTTTGAGCTCCGTTCAAAGGGTATACAGATTTTACGGTTCTGGGGTCTAGGATTTAGGGGTTTTGGGGTTCGGGATGTGGGGCTTGACGCTCGATGAATGTTCCCATTGTTGAGATAATGGAAATCCAAATACACAGGAGGACGGGGCATGACAGTTTAGCCATATATGAGCTATAGTCTAAACTGCTTAAAGGGGGTTATATAGGAGATTACATAGGGAAGTGCTGTAGAGGTTATTAAGGAAGATACTGGGAGTTTACACTATAGCTCATGTAAGGATTTGAGCATCTTTCATACACTGCTGTTGAGCAATTGGAGATCCCCTTTGCAGTCTCCTTTAATGAGGATTAAGGTGTGTTGCGGTATAGTACAAGGGCCTACATGCTTAAACAATCCCAGTGTTCCTGAGAGATAACAGTATCATATCACGCAAATACCAAGCACGACACAAAACAAGAGTAGTAATTAAGTCTTTTTTGTGGGGGGTCGTGGGGAACGTAGAGTACCCTTACGTCCTTTTAAAGGTGTGTGGGTGTATAAGGGGTTTAGGGAGGGTACATATAGGAAAGGTAAGTAGGGTTTGGGGAGTTTAAGGGTCTTAGCGTTTGCGCTAGATTCTGTAAACTGGAATGCCCTTAGGACCCTAATGGCTTTGCGTTAGGGCTATTGGTTTAGGATGTGGGTCGGCTCTTTACAGGGAGCTTTTGTAATCCCAACCCGCGAAGTCAAGACTCTACTGTAGGTATGTGACAGCTGACAGTCATGGTGCCTGATTTTGGGGTTGGGGTGCCCAAATCCTCTTGTTGTTTGCTTTGTGTGGTTGTTGACAGTGCATACACGATTCCTTGGACATTTGGTGCTGACTGCAGCATACTCATCTTCACACAGACACATCTTCATGGCCAGTCAGGAACGAGGAGCATTCACGGCAACGAACTTCCAGATTCACTTGTTGAGGTCTGTAGGAACTGTAGGGACAGTGTCATACAGTTCTTGGTAGCAGAAAGGCGCGCTCCGTTTCCTTGGGGGATCTTTAACATAGAAGGCCCTACAAAGTAGACATACCGAATGAGGACAATGTAGAAGCTTGTCGGGTAATCCGGTTTTTGGACGACACCCTGCGGCACTGGAAGTCCCGGAATCCCTGGGAAGTTCAGTACGCTAGGAACCCTAGGTGATGTAGCTCCATCAGCAGTATGTCTGGGGGCTTCTTGGGGTTTAGGGCTTAGGGTTTAGGGCTTAGGATTTTTTAGTGGTTACTGTATTAGGATTTAAATAGTAGCCAAACAAGAATGGGGCTGGAAAGAGCTGGACCCAACCCCCCGCAACACCCCTGGTTCCAAGTGCTATTGCTGAATTTGGTCCCTCGAAGTCATGTTGCCGTGCAACTTTTTGATTGAATAGTGATATGGGAACGTCTCACAATTTAAAATGACCCTATGCAATGGCACTCTCATCATCCCTTTGCATTCTCCCTGTAACCCTGATGTCCCCAATCGACCCCTAGGTTGAGAAAGCCCCATGTAGTTGGACTTCGCACAACTGTAGAATATGGCTGAGGCCTTAGTGAGGGCCTACATCCGAACGCGAAGCCCAAAGCCGTTCGGAGGACTATTTTTGTCCAAGTCCTTGCGCATACGCCTCGAGTCATGCCTACAGCATGCCCATCCCGGTAATTGCCGCCTGGCGTAATTGGCATGTTGGGCTTTCTAATATGCACGGCGATTCTTGGCTTGTTTTGCATCTCCATGTTGATTCCACCCATGCGTAATTGCGTGTTCAGAGAAGGTGCTATCTGGAGTCCTATCACAATAAGCTGTTGGTGTTGTATATGTTTCGGTCATTAGGGACGAGGGATGTTAAGCAAAATGCTCGCAAAAATTGAAGCCTGAATCATAAGCCGGCCGGTGTTTGTGGATAATGTTGTAGTTGAACCTTGGTGAGCGCGGGTGCCCCCACGAGCGTATTTGCGAAAATTGCTCAGTACTCCCTATTCGATTTTTGAAGCCCAATAAGGTAAAGTTGTCTGCCAGAAGAATGTTGGGGAAAGTTATGGTTTATGCAAGAAAGTTAGTGCTTTTTGAAGGCCAGGCCTGTAAATATAATGGCCGCTTACTATTACTTTCGGAAACCGGAAGCAGATGCCAGCAGAAACCATAAATTTCTTCTTGAAGGGCCTATTCAAACAGGCTAGGCAATGGAATTCCAGCCTAGACCCTAAGATAATGTAAACGACTTGCATGGGCTCAAAAAGTAAAGGTTTTTTGGGTGGCTTTAGGGCTTGAGGTTTAAGGTGGGACAGTAAAATACCCCCGCGCCCCTTGGTTTAGTCTTCGCTGATACCTCAAGTTCTTGCCCTTTCCATAAAAAGCCTTCACCGATAACCAGAGGAAAATTACCGATAAGGACAGCTCAACATAAGTAGTTCGATCAAAAGGTTCTCAATTCCAGGTCATGATTTTAACTGATAACGCTACCGATAACCTACCGATAACACGTTTGAGCACTTGAGACCCCTCGGCAGCCCATGGTCCCTGCCCAGGTTGTACAGTGATGCGACATAGCTCACCTGCTCGTAACACTCAACCACTACCTGCCCACAGCTACAGTTCACTTATGCAATCCTTCGCAGCATGTGCTGAACGTCTTGGATATGTCCCTGAAGGTCAAATCCCCAGTCAGAGGAAGTTCACCAATAACATTATGTTAAGGAAACCAATCTTGGGAACGGTGTTCTTTTACTGCCCCAGGTGGGTCCACAAGAGTCGTAGGTTTGCAGGACCCTAAACCCTAAACCCCAGGCCTTAAAATCGGAAGGTCCAGGTTTAGTGGGACCAGCCCTTCAATTTCTTTACGAAATTACACTACACTGAACTCCTCCCCTCCCTTTCCCTCTGTTAATTTCTTTCTAGCCTTAGGAAGAGCCCAAGCATCCCCTTACCTGATTGATTTTGATAGAGGAAGGATCCCCCAGACCCCTCAACCCTGCGCCCTAAACCGTGCGGGTTGTGGGTTGTGGGCTTTTGATTATGGATGCGGGAGGCGCAGGCAATCACTATGGAGCCTCTTGAGTGTTCACCAACTGCATGTTGCAGAGGCACTCGTCTTACTTTCCTCCACTTCTCCCTTGATACTGTGGAAGAGGCATGGGCATTGGTGTGTGCAGATATCAAAAAGCCCTGCTTTTTGGAAGGATTGCCGCGCGCGGGCGCAAAGCTGCCCTGCTACGGTCGTCAGCGTCCAACAAATTTGAGTACAGGCTTGCGCAAGCACGATCCTAAAGAAGAACCTTAAACCTTAAATCCTGAACCCTAAAGCCTGAACCCCAAAACCCTAAGCCCTGAACCCTAAACCTTAACTCCTAAATCGCCTAGCCCTACGCATCCAAGGATTCATATTTGACGGCTTTTGGGCCCAGAGGCCATGGTATATCAGGTTTTTAGTGGATTTTGATGCTTAGGGCAAGACAAGCCCTAAACCTCTAAACCCTGAACCCTCAACCCTAAACCCTGAACCCTCAACCCTAAACCCTAACCCCTAAACCCTAAACCCTAAGACGCCTCAGGCTGCGGCTAAGCATCCCGCGGCCCCTTCCACTACAGCATGAGCCTGAGGAGCTTATAGTCCTCCTTAAGTAGATAGAATATGGTTTTGGCTAAATTAGAATAAGATCCCCATATACCCCATATTCTATCTACTTAAGGGGGACTATAGGGCTTTAAGGTTTAGGACACGAGGTTTGGGGTTTGGTGGTTAGGGTTCAGGGTCTAGGGTTTTGTGGGGTTTAGGGTCCGGGGTTTATGGTTTGGGGCTTGGGGTTTGGGGCTTTAGGGTTTGGGTTTTAGGGTTGAGGGAGTTGCCGTAGGAGCTCGCCATTGCCTGTGCGGTCCGTCTTTTTTTGATCTTTGCTGTTAGCTTGGACGTCCACTTTCAGAGCATTTATTTGTTTAGGCCGAAAGCGCTTTTCCTTTATTTGCTATAGGATCGTGGACTCGCAGCCGACTTTGCTCTTTGCAGCTCGCTACAACCAACGCTTTTAATTGATCAGGCCGTATTCTTTATTGGGTGTGACCGCTTGTCTTTTGATTGCCCGTCGAGGCGGCGTATACTCCAGAGCAGTTGGAAGAAGTTGCCTCTTTGGATCTTTTTGCCAATCGCCCTCCAGAGGTCTCGGTGGAGGTCTGGACAGCAGCAGGAGCCAAATACCGGCGACGTTGCAGACGTGGTATAAGTCAGGCACTCGCGCCTGAATCAGGTCATAGTCAACATCGCCTCTAGGGTTTAGGGTTCCAGGGCACTTGGTTAGCATACTTGTAACTCTTACAAGCCTTCTCAGTACTCCAGTTTTCCCCATACCATGAACATGCATGGAAGTCACCCTGGGCTTCTAAATAGAGCAGAGAAAACGAAAACGGTCTTCGGTGCCATGTAGGGGCATAAAATAGTAGAGTAGGGCTTTGGGTCAGATTTCGCTAAAGTTATCCTCCCCCTTAAGTAGATAGAATATGGGGTTCTATCTACTTAAGGGGGAACCGTACATCCTAAACCCTAAACCCCCAAACCCCTAAACCCTAACCCAACCCCCATCTACTTAAGGGGGACTGTAGATCCGTTTCATGAGGCCGCTACATCATTTCAGGGGACCCTCTCTTCTTCAGCAGCCTTAAGCCAGAGAAGTGAACGCAAACGACCAGAAAAAAACATGTTGCTGCCAGGGTCTAGGGTTTAGGGGTATAAGGTTTAGAGTTCAGGGTTTAGGGTTTAGGGGTCTAGGGTCTGGAGGTCTGGGGTGTAGAGTTTAGGGTCTAGAGCTGCGCAAACAACTAATTCCGATGAGAGCTACTGTCAATATTAGCATTTTCAAGGGACGCGTAAGGGTGGACATAGGGGTTTCTCTTGTAGTCCCCAATATCGTCCTTAGCAGGGGCCTCATGTCAGTTTAAATACGTAGGAAATCCAAAAGCCCCAAACCTAAAACCCTAAACCCTAGTAAGGATTTGGGACAGCGTCTTAGGCGTTTTACACGCATGATGGGAAGCCTGCTCAAGCCCAATCTCCCAAGCCCTAAACGTTTAACTCTACATCCCCAGAGCCCAAGCCCAAAATTCCCAAACCCTACAGCCCAAACTCCAACCCTTTTACGTATATCCTTATAAACTCCCATATAATCCGATATACGTGCATTTTCCCATCTATTCCGGATTTAATCCCTATAAATCCATCATAAGGACCCCTGAACCCTCCTATAAGCCTTACCAAATCACTGTGACTAGTTTGGGCCGTTTGTGAAGAAACTCCCACCCTAAATCCTTAACCCAAATCCTAAACCCTAAGCCCTAAATCCCCTAGACCCTGAACTCCCTAAACTCCCTAAACCCTGAACCCTCAACTTGCCTTCGGTTAGCTAGGAATGAACACTTTGATCCTTATAGTACTCCCTATATAACTCATTATGATCGTTTCCAGTTTCTTTTCCATTCCTTCATTCCCAGCTAACCAAAGGACAAAATCCTAAACTCTAAACCCTTAAACCTTAACTCCTAAACCTTAAAGCCTAAATCCTAAAGCCTATAGAAGTTTCCATTTTCTTTTCCACTCCTCCATTCCCAGCTAACCAAACGCCAGCAAAAGCCATTCCTGCTAAACCCTAAACCCTGCAGTAGTTTGCAGTTTCTTTCCACTCTCTCTGTATATGCCCCTATATGTAACCACAATAGAACCCCTACAATCCCTATAGTCTCCATTTTACCATTATTGCTCATATTCCCTAGATCCCTAACCCTAAACCCTAAAACCTAAACCCTAAATCCTAAACCCTAAACCCTGAAACCTAAACCCTAAACCCTAAACCTAGATTTGACCCCTACAAAGAAAAGCCAAGCCGAACCCTAGGTTGGTAGCGATCTTGTGCCACCGGTTCCACTGCCTCCTCCGGCTAAGAGCATCCAGAGTTTGCCAGGCACACGGTTTTGGGGGTTTTGGGTTTAGGGTTTAGGGCTCAGGGTTTAGGGTTTAGGGCTTAGGGCTTAGGGTTTAGGGAGATTACAGCCCAGGGCCTGGAGTCTATAATAGGGTTTTGGAATTAGAATTTAGGATTTGGGGTTGGGAGTTTAGGGTTTACGGATTAGAATTTAGGTTTACGGAGAGGAGAGGGCTCCCTAGTGCCAAGGATAGAGGTGAAAAAAGGCAATGGCCACGGAAATGGAAAACTTGGATTGTGTAGCGTTTCATAGGGTGTATTGTAGCGTGAGGAATTTAGTGCTTAGGGGTTGGAACTTAGGGTATCTAGGATTTAGGGTTTAGGGATGGGCCCAGTTGTTGTCCTTATTCTGGATAATCACTTCATACCACTATTAGACACTCCCTTCGCCCCAAGTATCAAATGTGCACCCTGTTTATAAGGTTTCTTTTGAGGAGCATCTTGTATTCGGGGGTGGGGGGCCGTCTGACACCAGCCCTATAGACCCTGAGTCCTCTAGATAGCACTTTCCATGTGAGTAGTATTGTATTTGGGGATATTATGGTACCCAATATAAAGTAAGATTATCTCCTCCTTTTGGGGTATAGTATTTTATATAATATGTAAGGAATATAATCTTACTAGGTTCAACCACCAAAAAAACTCTGACAGGGTTGGGCTCCGGGTCCCTTTGACCTACTGTAGGGTTAAGGGTTAAGGGCTTAGGGGTTAGGGCTAGGGTGTAGGGTTTAGGGTTGGGGTTTAGGGTTTAGGGCTAGTGTTTAGGGTTAAGGGCTAGGGTTTAGGGCTTAGGGTTAAGCGCTAGGGGTTACGGTTTAGGGTTCCCAGCCGCTTGTCACGCAACATCCCGCAAGACCTGCAGAAGAGCCACAGCTAACAATCATGTGAAAAGCAAGACTCCCAGCCCAAGACCCTAAGCAACAGTTTAGGGTTTAGGGTTTGGCAATAGAGGCCCAAGCTCAACTCACAGCAATATTCAGACATATTAACTGATGTAAAGACACCTGGTTAGTGAACCTTTCAAGCCATGAAAACAGTGAATAGAACAGACGCACGGCAGGAATTGGCGAAGACCTTCTAAAGGCGCGGGGTGGTGTGCGCGAGTTTTGGAAGACTTCTTGCAGTGTTCAGGGGCAAGTTGGCTTTTGATTGGGCATCAGGTTTCAGGGTCAGGGTGTAGGGTTCCAGATTTTGATTACTTTAGAGAGAAGTTACAGGCACTTAAACGCTAAATCCTAACCCCTAAGTCCTAACCCTGAACCCTAAACCTTCAGCCCTGAACCCTAAGGATAGTTCTGCCCCTTCCTGGATCAATGTTAGGGATCCTTCATACTTTTTGGGGTATGGGGTTCCTTACATTTATGTCAAAAGGATCTTTTTCTTCCTTGGGCAATGTGGGCTAACCTTCCAGTAGTCCTTTAACTAGTGAGCGAGTTTTGGAGATGATGGGCGGGTTACTTGTAGAGAGGTTAAGGTTTAGGGTTATATTGGGGTTATATGGGGAGAATGGAAAAGAAAATGGAAACTATTACAATGGGTTATATGTGGCTTAGGGTTTGGGGTGTTAGGATTTAGGATTTAGGATTGAGGGCTTAGCGTTTAGGGCTTAGGTGTTTGGATTTAGTAGGGTTTGGAGCTCCGCGGCCGGTTAGGATGTAGGGTTTGGAAAGCCTGTGGTTGAAGAATCCAATGTAGGAACTTGATGGGGTTAGGGTTTAGGGTTTAGGTTTAGGGTTTAGGGTTGTGTGGCTATTTGAGAGACACCATATCATGCTTGTATGAGTAACCTCTGACCAACTTTGTTGGTAGAAGAGGCTACTCGGAGATTCAGCCAACTTAGTATATGTACATTCACTACAATATTTCAAACCATTAAACAGGCCCTGACTTTATTAACTCTCTTACGAAGTCCCCCTGATCCTGAGCCCTAAGCCGTAAACCCTAAATACTACAGTAGCTTCCATTTTTCCTTTTCCATTCCTTACTCATTTCCCCCTCACCTTCCAAGTAAGGGTTTGTAGGCTTCCGAGGTTTTCGCTGGGTTTTCTCGAAGGCCTTACTAACTAACGAACTTGAGGCCGTTGACACATGCCGAGACAGGCCTGCAAAACTTGGTAGTTTGTCAAAACTAGCGGGAACCCAACATAGATTCCAGAATACCTGTGATAGGGACCCCCGAAATGGGAAACGCCCAGTTGAAATCTTTATAGTCCTCCTTGAGTAGATAGAATATGGCTTTGGGTATATATTATAAGAGGATCCCCATATACCCCATATTCCCTCTGCCTAAGGGCGACTATAGACTCTGAGACCGAAATCCTGCATCCCAGCATCCTACACCGTAAGCCAACAGGCCCAAAGCCCATGAATCCTACCCTTACGGCGAAACAGAGCCCAAAGGCAGCCCTGAAAACACGTGAGCTACTGTCAATACTAGGCTCACCGCGGGACCATAAAAGGTTTCAAGGTATAGGATTTGGGTTTAGGGTTCCCAAAGTTCCATCAAGGGCTCAGGATTTAGGGCTTAGGGTTTCGGGTTGCCAAGGCACCATTAAGGGTGGACATTGGGGTCCATTTGGTCGTTTTTAAAGTGTAGTCCGTGACGTCGCCGGGATGGACTGGTGCTTTGCTTGTCGTTGGTTTTGTGTTGGGTTTAGGGTTTAGGGTTTAGGGGATTTTTCCCACAAGCCCCAAATACTTGATTGATCTCTACGCCCTGATCCCAAGCTTACCATCCCCAAACTAGCCATTTAACACGCAATCCCTTAACCCTAAACCTGAAAGTCTAAAGGCCTTGTAAATTGTAAGCCCCAATCTCTAAGCCCCAAACCCTCATCCCTATGCTTACAAGCTCCGATCAGGGGTAAGTTTGGAAATAGGGTTTAGGATTTAGGGTTTATTGTTTATTCAGACCCTCAATTCGTACATATTCCCTGTAAAACCATCCCCAAATCCTAAACCGCCCCCTGACGTTGAAGCCTGCCCCCGATGGCTTCGCAGGTCATACCCAGACCGCCCTCCTCTGGCTCCTGGACTTTTCTTGCGGTTCCAGGGTTCAGGATGTAGGTTTAGGGTTGGAGGTTTTGGGGTGTTGGGGTTTAAGGTATAGGATGTATGGCTTTAGGGTTGAAGGGTTTTGGGGGTTTGGGTTTAGGGCATAGGATGTAGGGTTTGGGGTGTAGGGCATCGGATTTCCTGAAAATCCTGAACTGAACACCGGAGGAACCCTGAAGGCCCTAAACACGTTAAACCAGAAGCCCTTGACCCTAAACTCCCAACAACCTAAACCTGAAACCCTAAACCTTGAACCCTAAACCCTAAACCTTAAACCCGAAGCCCGAAACAGATGAGTGGAAGCATGGGCAGATAAGGAGACCATATCAAGCTTTTTGGGTTCAGGGAGCGGTTTAGGGTTTGGGGTCTCAGGGTTTAGGGTTTAGAAATTTGGGGTTTAGGGTTCAGCATCTCAAGTCCAAGCATTCACTTGTTGAGTAGCGTTATCGAACAATGGATATATACCCACCCGCCCATGGGGTCCAATGCCATTGAGGAACCTGCGCCCTAAAGTCTAAATCTGGGACTCCAAGCCGTGACACCAAGTATATGAGCTCGCCCGCTAAATCTATGACCTTGCCCCTATAAGATAGAGAGGTTTAGGGTTGGGGGGTTCAGTAGACGTTTAGGGTTTATGGGTTTAGGGCTAATGAAGATTCAAACGAAAAATGGGAAACGAATCGGGATTGTGGGTTGGTTGATAGGGTTTGTAGGGTAGCCCCTGGATAGTCAGCAATATGGGTGGATGTCACCATTATAGTCCCTTTTGGGGTACCCTAAATATTAGGTGCCGTATTCTAATAGGGATCCAAAAAGGGGCCATGATTTTGACAACCAAACATATGAGGCTGAGGATGATACGGGGTGATCTATACCATCGTCATATCAAAGGTTTTAGGGTTTAGGGGTTTGGGCTCATAGGTTTAAGGGTTTATATGGTTTAAGGTTAGGGTTTCTAGGGTTTAGGCTCATAGGTTTTAGAGTTTATATGGTTTAGAGTTTAGGAATCTAGGACCAAAATACTGGCTGTGCAGGATTTGGCAGGCAGTTGGTAACCTCATGCCCCCTCTTCAGGACATCCAGCAACGATAATCCTTAACCCTAGACCCCAAGCCATCGCAAACTTACTCTAAACCCTAAGCCCTAAAGCCTAAACTTCAATAATTGCTCTTAGAGCAGAAGTGTGTCAGGATGCAGGGCGTGGAGACTCGAATAACTCCGGTGGCTTTCAGCGCTATACAACTGGGTTGCTGTTAAGGAACTTAAATTAAGTTACCATCATGGGCATATACCGTAATTAGTGTGGCTTCCCAATATAGTAAATAACTTTTATTAAGTTCCCTAGCAGCAACCCAGGTAAGGGTTCAGGGTGTTAGGTGGTGTGCTAAGATGTCTCGATCAGGAGAGTCAGAAGTCTTTACGCAGACCAGAACCTCTGAACGTAGAAGCCCAAAGCCCCCAAATCCCAATTGCAAGAAATATTCCCCTACCACAGATTTCCACATGTTGGTGCCATTTTGGCAACATGTGTGTTTTTGCGGACTGGCGCGGGTTTCATTGTTAAGGGTAGGTAGATTACCGAGCAGACCCTCACTTGCGAATTTCTCAGAATCTCTAAACTCTATAAACCCCAAATCTAGAGCCCGGAGCCTTAAGCCCTAAGTCCACATTAATTTTGTGTGACGGCCACCATAAGTCCGGAAGCCCTTGCTCGAATTATTCAACAGGAGTCCTTAACCCTAAACCCTTAACCCTAAACCCAGCCCTACCTTTGTCACCCGAGCACTCTAAACCGCGTTGCAATGCTCTATGCCCATGTGAGCTATAGTCTAAACTCCTAGTACCCCCGTTGAGAACCCCTATACCACTGCCCTATTCAACCCCTATATAACCCTTGTTTAGGAGTTTAGACCCTAAACCCTAAACCCTACATAATCCCCTATATGACCCGCTTTGAGGAGTTTAGACTACAGCTCATGTCATGAAACTAAGGCTCTTCCCGCAGTGGTGGGGGCGGCGGCTTTTTCTCTCGATTTAAGCGCAGTTCCAAGGTCGGAAAGTGACGCCTCGGCGCCCGTCAAAAAAGCTGTTGCTAACCCCTATGGTTCGTAGGTGTAAAGGCTGGTTTAGGGTTTAGGGCTTAGACCTGAACCCTCAAACCTAAATCCTAAACCCTAAACCTTCAGGGGGTTTCCGTGTAGGTAGTATAGACCATCAAATGGTGAGGTAGACGCGTAAAGGCTGGTTTAGGGTTTAGGGTGTAGGGTTTAGGGTCAACGGCCCTTTTTTCCGAAAAATATCGACGAGATATGTTCCAAAGAGTATGCAGGGGTAGGTTATGAAGCCACTTTTAACTTGCTACCCGTAATTCCGAGAGAGTCCCTGTGAAGCCATGAAATTCAACTTACTTAGGGCCCCAAACCAATCCTAGCCCGGTAAACCCTGAGCCCTGTAGTGGGTTTAGGGTTTAGGGCTTAGGCCCTTTCCTTCTACGGATTCTTGCAGGGCTTTGAAGGATCTATAGCAGGCTTGCTGTAAAGGTGATGTGGGGTTTTAAGTTTTGGGTTGTTACAGCGAAAAGTGTAAACCCCAAATCCACAAACGCTTGAACGTGAACTTTCCCGCGGCGGAAGCCTTCCGGTTCAAGTCCTGAAGGCCTCCGCTCAGACTCTTTTCTTGGGCGTTGCGTCCGCGAGGGCAAGCCCTGCAGTCTAAAGCTCCCAGGGTTGAGGATTTGAGGGTTAGGGAGTGTAGGGTTTGGTTCAGGGTTTAGGGCTTAGGATTTTGGATGCAGGATTCAGTCTCAACTAGGATGATACTGTGGACTGGCCACGTGAACATGGCAAATTCTAAACCCTACACCCTAAACCCTAAGCCCAAGATGAACTATGGGGAGCCTCATGGTGTTCAACCCTAACTGCTGAAGGTGTACTACAGCCATTTACCGGTCGAGGGTGGACTGACAGTCCACTCTTGCATGTTCTCCTAAAACCCCTAGACCCTACACTACCAATACTCGAACCAGATAAGGACCAGAATTGAACTCTAATATCATTTTCATTGCGCTCATAGTTCAGCTTGAGCCAAGCTATTTGTCGAAGCAGTCTCTAGTCATCCTCGAGACAGGGAATCTAAGTTTTAGCTATATACACGGTCCTCATGTAGGTTGGGCCACCCAAGCCCTTATATTGCAATTCTCAGGCATACTCTAGGAGGACCCCCTTGTAACAGTGGTATAATAGGAATATGAAAGGACCCTAATAAATCTATTCCTTATCATCCCTTGTAGTCACTATTACTGGGTGGGGGGTCCACCTACGGCACACTCAGCGCAGGGTTTCGGTTTCCAAACAGAGGCAAGTCTGGGGGCAGCACTACGCGCGGTGTAAGGTTTTTGGTTTAGAGTTTAGGGGTTCAGGGTTTAGGGTGCAGGGTTTATGGTTTAGGTTGGGTACTGCCCCCACTCATTAACTGTTGGATAACATTAAGAATATATAGTTACATATAGATCTTCATATGACCCCCTAAACCCTAAACCCTAATGGGTGAGGGAAGGACCCAAGGTTTAAGGTAAGAGCAAGGTTGGACAAAGGCCCTCAACCCCAAACTCCAAAGCCCAGACCCTACAGCCACACGGTTTAGGGTTTAGGGTTTAGGTCTCTGAATCCTCAATCCTGAAACCCTAAACTTGACACCCTGATAACCCTCAATCTTAAAACCCAACAGGGGGCGCCACACGTCCAGCATGGCCCTAATTACCGTACGAGGAATTCTTGTGCTACTGTATATTAAGGTCATGCAGGGCTTTGCCGTATCCACGAACCCTGAACCCCCAAACCCTAAACCCTGGACCCTAAACCCCTAAACACAAACCCTAAAGCTCAACTCTTAGCTATCTTTATTAGCCCCCGCGGACGCGGCTCGCTTGACCCGAGCTCCCAGCTGAGGGCCTCCCTCTGTGAAATGTGTCAGAGTTTCTGGTGTAGGGCTTAGGGTTTATGTTATAGATCAGGGCTTAGGCTTGAGGGTTCAAGGTCTAGGCTTTAGGTTTAAGGTTGAGTGATATTGGGAACCGAGTGGAAAATCAAAATGAAAAGGAGGCCATTTTACTGCATAAAGGGGAGTTTCTGGGTTGATATGCTGCTTGTTGGTATTTGCAGCTGTAGATAACACTTGTTTTGCGTAATTGTAAACGCTAGCGCGCGCCCGCCTCGGCTGGCGGGGCTTCCCACTGTAGGAACATGTAATTATAGATATACAGGTATTTAAGTTAGGTATATAGATACAGTCATATGCCTATTACATACACAATAAAACCCTAGAAGTCCAACTAGGGACGCGCAAGTAGGACCCAGGAAACCGGTGGGGAAAATGTTCGGGGCCAGCGTTCGGAC
>CAJNIZ010046895.1:0-28789 GCA_905231905.1 Symbiodinium pilosum | reverse complement strand
GAACACCCTAAACCCTAAGCCCTACGACCTGTATCCTAACAGCCTGAACCCTAAACCCAAAACCTTTTTGGAGGTGCCGTCCCCTCGTGTCTACTCAGCCTACGAGACCAGCCCGGCCACTGACCTGACAGGTTTGAGGATGTTTGGGGGGTTTAGGGATTTCGGTTTAGGGGCTTAGGGTTTAGGGATTAGGGTTCGGGGGTTTTTGACCTGAGATTTGAAATTGCCTTTTGGGTGTTCAAACCATTTTAAGTGTAGGTGTTTTAGGTGTGGGATTTGGGGCTTCAGGCGTTTAATGCGTCAGAGGGAAAAGCTTTTCAGATCAGGGGTTTGGGGTCCAGGTGTAGGTGTTTCTCAAAAAGCTGACTTTTGTGCTTCAAAGCCAAGTGATGTTTGCCGCAACAAGGGGGTCCTGAGGGAAGGGATATCTGTGGACTAGACAGGGATAATGGGGCATTTTGACTGAAGGTTCGATTAAGATCATTTTCAGAGACCTATCCCAGGGTTGTTTAGAATTTAGGGTGCTGATGTAAGCCATAGTCTCAACTCCTTACATAGGGATATATAGCGGATTATCAAGGGGACTACTTTAGGGCTTATCCAGGGGGATACTGCGAGTTTAGACTATAGCTCATGTGGACCCTTCGCGGCCCGCTATGTTCGGAAAGTTGTCATAAACCAATGCACGCACCGACCAGGACACCCTGAGGCCCTGCACTGTTGAAACCCCAAGCCTTCATGAAACCAGAAGCTGCAAAGCCGCATCAGAATCGCATTGGGTTTAGGGTTTAGGGTTTAGGGTTTGGGGTTTAGGGGCCTGTGAACACACAATCTTACAGTTGAACCTCACACAGGTTGATCAGGATTTACAGTACTGACCCCTTGACAGTACCCGCGACCCCTAGACCTTGCGCCAAGCTCTGAACCTGATCCTGAACAGCTCAGCAGCAATGTGCAACTTGACCATTCAAATTTCAGCTGTGGATGGCTGCCTTAAACTACACCGCAAAGCGTACCTGAGTAGTTCAAAATTAGCTCCACGCTTCTCCAAGGCAAGGGAGTATCAGCGCTATGATCCTGACATTGCGCTTTGTCTTCCAATCCATATTTCCGGTTGCAAAGTTCAGGGCTGAACCGGAGATCTCAATCACAATTATTTCGGTTAAGGTGCCTTTGGGGCCTCTTCGAATCAACTTCCACCCTTTGCCCACCATCGCCCCAAACATGAGCAAGAGTCTAAGCTCCTTCAAGGGGAGTATATAGAGGAGGTTTATAGGGGTTATTAAGGGGGTTACTAGGAGTTTAGAGCTCATATGATGTTCTACCGGTTGCCAGGGAAGGTAGAAGGCTCCTTGGAGCGTTGCCACGGTGTTGGGCTTCACTGCCGGGAAATTGGTCAGTATGGCGAGTCTGCGGTGTAAATTGGATATTTGATGCACTAACAGTCTACCAGCCTTTTTGGGGCTATCCCAGGATAAGTAGGGTTATACTCCCTGCTTCAAGGCTACTACGTCCCCTGAGCATCTAAGTACGACAGGGAGTCTGGGAGTTTTGGGCCAAAGCGCTTCATTGCCTGCTAAGTATCGAGCGATAAGCATTATTGCGCTCCACGGACCGGTTGTGACCCTTGAGCCCTGAACCTTGACGTATGGTACTGCCCCCACCCAGTAACAGTCTATATTAGGGGTCCTATCAAGGGCTATATTATATATAACCGTATTATAACTATTATCCAACTGTTACTGAGGGGGTGCAGTACCCAACGTATAGGCAATGCACCCCTGCTTTACATTGGGGCATAGGAGTTGAAGAACGACCCTCGCACCGCACAACACGCAAGCGTTCGGCACGCCCCCAAATCCCGCAAACCCGGTCTAACTTGTATGAACCTGGTCTGTGGTATGGAGCTGTTACTGTAGTGCTGCTCAAACCCTTGGTTGCTGGTTGCGGGACACAGGATATGGTCGCAGAGCCATGAGAATTTCGAGGCTGCAACTTAAAATGCTGGTTAAACAAGCTATGCCTGATTCACAGAAAATCCTTGGTTCACGACGCTCAGTCACCCAAATCCCTTACACCCTATTTACCCCTTTTGTTATGCACAAAGTCCTGTAGGGAATCCAAAGTGTCAAAATGTTTGCCAACAGGTCCAGGAGGATTCTTCTAAGGAGCTTTAACATTAATCACTGACCTTACTGCTGCTTCAGGGGGAGTCGGGCAGTGAAGATAGCCCCAGTGAACTAGGGTCGTAGATACATTTGAAGGGGATATACGGAACGTTATAGGGATCCGCCCGATCCCCCACTCCCACTCAACCGCCAGTAAGTAAGCTGCCTGACCCCCAGTCTTTCAATCTGTACAACCTCTATTCTTCAGCTAGCCTCGGAGTTTTGGCCCTAAACCCTAAACCCTGAACCCTTAAACCTAAACCCTAAGCCTTAAGCCCTGAACCCCGACACTATAGGCGCCTGAATGGTTGCCAACACGATGGCTCTGGATTGCTTGCATAATCATGGCACACAGTACCTCAAATAGGAGAGTTTAGATATTAGGGTTTAGGGTGTATAGTAGCCCTCCTAGAACTACTTGCTATATCTGCCTGATCCTCCAAGTACCTTCCACTGCATCCAAGATGGTTGCGCAACAGGTTCACAAACCTGGCCAACTTTATTGCAATGTGGCACTGCACTTCCTTCGTGTTGCTCCTAGTGGGATGTGGCTCTCTTTAGCAGCCCCCATATTCCCCTAAAACCTTGCCGGCATTCCCTTCCCCATTCGGTTGGTTTAGAGCCTTAAGCACCAATAAGACTCTCCTATATAACACCCTATATAAACATAACCCCTTTTAGGAGTTTAGACACTAAACCTAAACCCTATATGATCCTCTATATACACCCCGTTCAAGGAGTTCAGACTACAGCTCATTTGAGGAGCCACAATCCGCCTCGCCTCTGTCAGAATTTGGTGGCGATCGGCAGCCGGGGACACCCTTCACGCAGCTATACAGCACTCAGGGGGGTTTAGGGTTTAGGGAGTGTGTTAGGACCCTGCTTTTTCAGGAACCTGCTTCCTCCTAGAAGGATACCCAACTGAGAATCACCTACCTGGAAGTCTCCATGGTCAAGGGAGTTTCTTCGGGCTTGGAGGCCTAGGCCTAAGGATCCCTACCCATGAAAGATCACCCCAAGATAGACTTCTCTCATGGGTACCTTTGCCTCCTGAAATGGCCCTAACACCCTAACACCCTCAAACCCCAACACCCTAAGACCCTAAAACACTAAAACCCTAAACCCTAAAACCTTAGACCCTAAACCCCTAGACCCTAAACCGTCTAAACTGGGTAGGCCCCTGGGACATTTAATATTTTCCCTAATGGCTTCAATAGGGGACCATATATACTAATATTTTTCAATGGGTTTTAGGGGCCAACCCAGTAAATTGTTTTAAAAACCAATGAACCAGAGATCTCTAGCAGCCATCATTGAGGGGTGAAGGTGCAAATGAGTAACTTCACAAGTTAGGTCCTAGAGTTTAGGGTTTAGGGTTTGTTGTGCTTTAGGGTTTAGGGTTTGGGGGTTCAGGGTTTAGGGTTTGGGGTTTGGGGCTTAGGGTTTAGGATTCATTGTTTAGGGTTAGGGGTTTAGGGTCTTAGGTCCTGTTTCTGTAGCCCCAAATGCCTGGTATAATAGTACTATCACTTTTGAGAATCACCTAAAGCGTCGGTTTTGGCATGAGATTCGTGGGTTCTACACCGCAAGGCGCTCTAAGCACAAGCCGTTGCCAACTGGCTCTACGTAGTGCCTAATTAGGGCCTAATTGGGTTAAGGGTTTAGGCTCTAAACCTTAAAATCAACATTCCCAAGGTGCACGGAGCAACGTGCGACTTGCCTGCAGCCGAATATGTTAAGAGGGATGCTTTCAGACTTCAGAGCCAATGATCTAGGGATTTGTATTGCAGGTTTATGTAGGGTTTTAGAATAGTAGGCTTCATGGCATCGTAGCAATCGTTGATCAGGTTAAAGTCAACCATGCTGCGGGTTCTAACCGGATTGATGGAAGGCGTGGCTCCAATCCAAAAGAGCTCAAGACACAGTAGTTGGGCAGCGTTTTCTGGCATAGCGGGTGCCCCAACAGCGCACACTTGTCGCTCTCTGACCATCACCAAAGCAGCTCTCCAGTGTCTTCCACTGCCTATGGGTTTAGGGTTTAAGGCTAAGGGTTTAGGCTTAATGCGCAAAAACATCCAAAAAATAATCCACAAACCTCAAGCCTGAAGCCCCTACCCACGTACACACTCACATGGAACTCCAAAGTAGGCCTACAAATGCTTTCGTCGTATAGTCTCCCTTAAGTAGATAGAAAATGGGGTATATGGGGATCTTATATCAGAATACCCAAAGCCATATTCCATCTACTAAAAGAGAGACTCTAACCCGGAACCCTAAATCCTAAGCCCTACACCCCAAACCCTAAACCCTATACCTTGATAACTGTATTCTATCTACTTAAGGGGGACTACAAATCTCATAGCCAAGGAACTCTTTCCTCCGAGTGATCCAGTTCCTTCTCCGGGCTTCTACTCTCGCGAATCATCCTCGTTGAAGAGGCCCGCTACAGAGGGACATGGTTTAGGGTTCAGGGTTCAGGGGGCATAAAGACTCAGTATAGAAGTTATGGAGTATTCCGGTATGGAATTTGCAACCGGGCCACAACCGTTTTTCTTTCTGAAATCCTGAAACGAGTAGAATTCAAAACAAGACAGGGGTAGTTTTCAAAACAGCCCCGAGATAATCTTTGAGAGGAACCTCCAGATGCTGTTGCATCTTATGTTTCTATGTATACCTATACACAATACGGATTCAAAGTTATCATGTTCGATTTTTCATGGCGCCTGAACAATATTAGAGCATAGTTTCGTTGTGATGCAGAAGGTTTTACAATCCAAATGGCCCAGGACGGGAGTCTCTCAGTTCGGGCGTGCGAGGCGAAAGACAGCCCTCTCCGTGCGGGAGACCGGGGGGTGATGTTATTTCGGATTATATGGGGTTGCTGTTGGGGGACTTGAAGCCTGTGAGATGGGTCTAGGTTTGCGCGGCTTGCCTTTCGGGTTCGGGGTTCAATGCTCAGGGTTTAATGTAGACCCCTGATTAATAAACCCCCTCCTTTTATTTTAAGGGCCCTGATATTAGGATCCCTATGATAATCCCTATTAAGGGGAGCAGGTTCATGAATCTGGGGTCTGCATTAGGGTTTAAGGTTTAGGGGTAGCAATAGAACCTTTACCTCCAAACTCCCATGTTCCATGGCCCGAAGTCCTGCACCCAAAACACCCCTACATAACCCTATATATCCCTATATAACCGACCTCATATGTCCCTATATAGCACCTAGATGACCCCTATATGGCCAATAAGACCAAAACGGTAAACACCCTAAACCCTAAACCCTAAACCCTAAGCCCTAAACCTGAAGGAGACCCGAAGTATTTCGCCTGGAGTTGGAAGCTACGACATCCGCCCAAAAGGGCGGATTCGAGGCAGCTTCCTTTCTGTGGGATTTGGGGTTTAGGGTTTTAGGGTTTAGGGGGTTTAGGGTGTAGGGGTTTAGAGTTTAGGGTTTAGGGGGAGTTCGCGATTCAATCCGCTCCCCGAAGGTGGGATTCAGAGTAATTATGCGGAATAGGATAGAGAATGATACGGACACTGGGAGTATGTGCGGGTGTTTATGGGTTCTTGTTTTTGGGGGGGCCATTGTTCAGTAAAATTCCAGCTTTCATCATGTTTAATTCTAGCCGTAAGGGCGGGATATCAAGCTATAGCTTTTAAATGGTATCCCAATGAGGAACCAGTGTAGGGCTTCAGAAGGATCTAGAAGGACGAGCACAGTATTGTGGGTGTTTTGCAAGTTTCGATCGGCTTGTATGAAGTCCACGGATTACAATTCAGGGTTCAGGACACCTTGGGGGATTAGCCCTAAACCCTAAACCCCTAAACCCTAAACCCTGGGAAGCCCGAAGCCCTGACCCGAACCTGTAAGGTTCGTGATTTTACGAGTGGTGGGGATTCGGGTTTATGGACTGAGGGGTGAAGATGGTTTAATGTAAACCCACCTCCCTTTAAGGGCCGACATTGGGGTTATAGGGATAATGGAAAAGAAAATGGAAGCTACTGTTTAGGGTTTAGGGTTTAGGGTATAATCCCACTTAAGTAGATAGAATAGTGGGGTTGTATAGGGATAGTGGAGAAGAAAATGGAAACTACTGTTTAGGGTTTAGGGTTTAGCAGGCTCGGGGATGATCTGAGAAGTGGTCTTATTGAGAAAGCTTAGGTTGCCTATATGGGTGGTTGTCAAAATTATGGTACCATTTTGGGTCCTTATTATAATACGGCACCTAGTATTTAGGGCACCCAAAAAGGGCTCGTAATTTTTTGACAACCGCCTATATGTGCTGAATCTCATTTTCGACCCCAAGCCTTAAAGGTATGGTTCCCGCCTCCGGACAGGACAGTAGTGTTTGAAGGGAGTTCTGCGGATTGGAGGTTTAAGGGGAAACCAACAGCTGATGCTGGTGGCCTCTGCGAATGCACATGTGAGCACAGTGCGCAGTAGAAACCAGATGCGGGCACACTTTTCATGCATGTTTGGCGGCTACGCTCTTGTGCAGATGCATATCTCTACGAAGCACCCGTCCTGATGCAGACGCAGGTGCATGCAGGTGGACTGACCCTCGCTTGCTGTCATATACTGATACTGGATGCGGGGGCTCAAGTTTTTGAACAGATCAGCGGGGCACTCTGAGACGATGATTTTCATTCCCTTCTTGTGTTATAATAAGAGTGCAAAGTCATGAATATTTTCAGGCCCTTCAAAGTACCGCCCATGAATGATTGAGCTGACTTGGAAACCTTAAAACCTAAACCCTACACCCCAAAACTTTGCCATGAATCTATAGGGTTTGGGTTTATAGGGTTTAGGGTGCGCCCTAGAAAATGCAGGTGCACCCTTCGGCCTTGCCTCACGCTGGCGTAGCGTGCGGGCAGAGTTTCATGAGCAGCTTGCCTCGCAGTTTAGGGTCTAGGGTTTTAAGGGTTTAGGGTTTTAAGGGTTTAAAGGGTTTAGGGTCTTAAGGGTTTTAAGTGTTAAGGTTCTTAAGTGTTTTTTAAAGAGATTTGGCCAAGGCTGGACTTGGCTAAGTCCCCCTGGCCTCATGGTTCCTGTTCCTCTGGCCCCTTGGACCCCGGTCCTCACAAAGACGGCCAATTACACCGCTTAGAGTTCTTCTTGGAAGGCTACGAACGCCAGGCTACCAATATTGTTCGTCACAGCATTTGCGGCTATTCAAAGGCTTTGAGTATTGTGACTAAGAGCATTTGGGGCATTGGTAAGGTTGCACATACGGTGAATGACAGCAGTTGGAATTTTTGAAAGGTTGCAAGCACCTGTGCGCATTTGGAAATGTTGAAAGGCTGCGAAAAAGTAAGAAGTATAAGTTTCAACAGTGTTGTGACAGCACCCTGCTACGAAATTTTATCAGCAGGGTGCCAGAGGCTACATGTTCTGATGTTCCGCTGCGTTTTGTAACCTGGCGGGCTGCGCACCCCCCGACCCCCTCACTATTTTGTAACGCAAGCGGCGCGCGCACCGGGCAAAACCCCCTCAAAACTGTGCAACAAGTTGTGTTTTCTGATTTTCGAGAGATGTGAACAGATGCAAACAAAGGTGTGCAAGAAGGTACAAACTCTCATTTTCGTCCATGCTTTGGAGATGCGGGATGCGCACGCCGACCGCCGCTTTTCTGTAATGTCACAAAATGCTTGTCAAATGTTTGTAAGAAGCGTTAGGAAACTGCATCTTCTGCACGTTGTAATGCAGGCACGATGCTACGAACTCTTATCAAGGGTGTGCAAGAGGCTATACGTTCTGATGTTTGTCCATGTTTTGCACGGGGGGGCCGGGGGCGCTTCGCCCCCCAACCCCTCGCTGCTTGTTGCGCAAGCAAAAATGAGAAATCCTACCAAAGGTGTGCAAGAAGCTACATGTCCTGTTCTTCATACAGATTTTGTAAATGGAGAGGGGTGCACCCCCCGCTGTTTTGTCATACCAGCATAAGAAATCCTATCATCAAAGGTGTGCAAGAGACTTCATGATCTGATCTGATCTTCGCCAATGTTTTGCAAATGGGAGGGCGCCCCCCCCCCCTCCCCCCCCCAACCCCTCCCGCTATTCCTCCCCAGCTTCTGGAATGTAGGGAGCGGGTAGTTTCGTCATGCGCAGTTGCTGCTGCAACCGCTTGCGAGCTCCCTGCGAGCTCCTCCGCGGGAGCGCCGCGAACTGAGCAGTCCCAGGACGAGGTAGCGTCGCAAAACCCAGCGCATCTGGACCTTCAGAAGGCCCTGCGAGACCTGCTAGACCATCGCCAGACGCGGACGTGACGCAGGTGGCGTTTGAGCATCCGCCCTGCAAAGCTTGGAAGCGGCGGTGGGGCCGCCTCCCGCGCAGTATGCTGAGCGCCCTCCCAAGCGGCGAAGCGAGTGGCGACTAGAAGAGGCATCAGCCTGCAAGATCGCTGCGCTGTACGGCCAGCTGTTGCAGAGGTACGACGCGCTGGACTGAGCGTAACGCCAAGAAATCCTATCAACGGCCTCCAAGCTACAAGTTGTAAACGTCATCCATGTTTGGCAAATGAGGGGGAGCGCACCCACAACCTCCCCCTATCATGTTGCAACGCAAGCGCAATACCGGGAAATCCTATCAAAGATCCATGTTCGATCTTTGTCCATGTTTTGCAAATTGAGGGGACCGCCTCCCCGACTTCACCGCTATTCGGTGCCCCACACGACCCCTCCGCCATTTCGCAATGCAAGCAGAAGCTGCCGTTTTTTGCACTCACAGCATGTCATGGGCACGTATTGGAAGCCCTACCCGAACCCCAAATGCTGCAATTTATAGTCGTGGCCTGGAAGCGTTGTAGTCTGAGCTCCATTGTCAGAGTGATTGTCGCCTCTTAAGACCTCCAAGTATTGTAATTCGCAGTATGCGTACAGTAGCCTTTCAAGAGCCGCAAGATTTGGAGGGGTTGCGCCCCTCAGTCCCTCCGCCATTTCATGGTGCAAGCAGGCTGCTGTTTACAGATGTTTACACTAAGTTTATATCATGCGCAGCATTTGAATGCCCAAAGTATTGTCATTTGCATTTTCTGCATCAACATTTCCAAATGTTCCATGTTTGGCCTTTCAAAAACTCCAAGTGCCGTTATGTACAGTGTTTGCAGCCTTACCAAGACTCAAACTCTGTAATGTACAGTGTTCATGGCGTTTCCGTGCTGTACGTTGCGGCTACGGCCCCCCATTTTGCGAAAAACAGCATGCCATCGGATCATTATGTTTGCAGATGCGGGGGGGAGCGCTGCGCCTCCCCCATCCCCCCTGCTTGTTTTAAGCCGGGCCAGCTTACCGCAGACATATCGTGCCATCACCATGCTGGCCAAACCCACCGCTTTTTCAGAAGGTTGGGCGCCATCAGCGTAACGTGCGATTTGTATGATCTGTCAAACCCCTGCATTTTTCGAACAAATTCTGCAATCAGTGTGTCATCTCATCCTGGCGCTTGAAAATGGAGGGCTGCGCACCCCTCAATGCACCCGCTTTTTCAAAGCCGCGCAAGCTTACATCGCAAACCCGCACAGATGTGTCCGTAATGGCCAAGGTAGTCTCAAAAGAGTACCACCCAATCACCTTCATTGTTTGTAAAGACCAGAAACCCTCAGCGCCAAGCTGCATGACCATGTCAATGTCTGCAAAGCTTGCTTTCAAAGCTTGTTGTCCAAGATGTTCACCCGAGCAGCAGGACATCTGATGATCGTGTTTACATATTCGATCACCATGTCCCAGGCCTGTGTTCCTAAGCAGCAGACTTGACATCGTTTTTGGGACGATGTTGGCTCAGAACAAGCGCTATGCTTGGGTTGGCCGTTCGAAATGGTGTCGTCTAGAGCGTCCTGCCTTTGGCATCCTGATCGCACTCTCACCACAATCCAGCGCGCGTGCTTGTTACAAAGTGCAAAGCTGTTGTCGTTTTGACGGCTCATTTCCGTAAAGTGCAGAGTTGTCGTCGCCTTTGGCACGGTTTTAGCGCGCAATGCGCTCCCGCGTGAAGCATTTTCCCACGCACCACACTCCCGTGCGCCTTCTTGTCGCGAGGTGCAGAATGGTCGTTGTTTTTGACGGCTCATTGTGTACAGTCCCTTTTAAAGAAACCTTCGCTGGTTGTACGTTCCCATAGCGGAGAAGCCAAATGGAAAAGAAAATGCAAAATGAACTGTTCTGGGGGGCTATATGAGCAACGGCATTTATGATCGTGTAGGAGCCAAGAGCAAGCAGAGATAAAATCCAGGGACATGAGCAAAACCCTAGTAAACCGATAGGGCCCGTCCAAAAGCGATACCCCCAAAATGGATGACAGCAGTGTGCAAAAATATTGTAAAGCGATAGGCACCCCCCAAAGCGATTTTTTACGTAGCTGTTTATTAATAATTTGTGTAGCTGCTCATATAGGGAGCTGAAGAACTTCCTGATTCATGAATATTCATTATATATCCATATTTAAGACGGTGAGGTAGGCTCCTCTTGGGGTTCTTACATGTAGAATCAGCGCGTAGCTTCCGGGTCAGGATGCTGACTATCCGGGGCCTTTGTCAATGCAATTCCTCTAGGGTTTACGAGGATTCGCAGATTCTTGGTTTCGGGCGGAAGACTTTTGCATTTCTTGTGTGTTCAGTGTTCGGGTGGTTTGGCGGTAGGTCATACTGTTGATGCAGAAAAGCTTGCACCACGTGAACATTTCATCAAACTCAATCCCCCGCACCCTCGTTTTCACGTTCGTGGGGACGGCGGCTGAAACCATTCAAATTACCAAACTCTTGTAATCCCTTTACACGATCATTAAACATCCTACCAGGCCTAGTACTCAATACGTACCCCCTTAATGCAAGGTTTCTTGTAGGGAACATCTCAAATTAAGGGGTGAGGGAGTTCGAAATTAGGTACGCTGGGAATACCTTCAATGCGCGTCAGGCTCATGTTCAAAGGGGGGTTTAGCTTCGGGATGTCGCTAGTCTTCCATCCACAACATGATTTGACGCGTTGGCATTGTTGTTTCGGCTTTTACTCTGTTATAGTACCCTGTCCTCCAGACGAAACGTGAAGGGCGTCGACAGCCATAGCTGCCATGCAGGGTTCCTCATTTAGAAGACCACAAACCTTCAACAACTTTGCCTGAGCACAACGGCTTGCCCACCCCTAAACCCTAAACCCAAACCCTCACCCCTGAACCCCCACTTCTTCTAAATGCCGAAGGAGTCGTGCAAAGTCGCCGGGGCCGATATACAGCCCAAAGCACACGCCGCGGAGCAACTTTGGCAAGTCGCCGCTTCTGAGGCTTTGACGGGGAAAAGCCCCCATCCCTTTAGGGTTTAGGGTTTATTCATGCGTTGGGGCTTCGTTTTTGATTTGGATTTTTTTTGATTCGGATTTAGATTTCATTTCATGAATTTATATAATTTCTCAAAGACATTGCAGAATTTAATGATATACTTTCTTATAAAAAGAAGTATATTCTGATTCTTTCAATATTATTCAATATTTCTCTTATAAATATATGATTTTCATGATTTTATTTCGTTATTCATATATTTCATTATATATATATGTCTTATTATCAATATTCTTTATCATTATATATACGAATATCAATATTCATTATTATTTGATTTATAGATTTCTATCTATATATATTTTCTTTTGTCATATATATATACGATATATATTTTAATATATAGTATGAGATATATTGATGAATTTATATAGCAGAAATTCTAATATACAATATGAATTAGAAAAAGATAATATATAATTCGATATATTAGAGATAAATCATTGAATTAATAAATTATTGAATTATTAAAATAATTATAGCTTTCTCTATAGAAATTTGATTTATTATTAAATTATAATCTATATTTAAGATAATAATTTATTAATTTAATAAATCATTAAATTAAATTATCGCAAAATTATTGAATGAATGATTTCTATATACATTCAGAAATGATTCAATGATTCTCTCCATTATCGTATAGAGAAAATTATTGATCTAAAATTCTATTGATATAATGATATATTATATTCAATGATTTCATAGGTTTTCATTGAATGATTATATAATTTGATGATTTAATGATTTACTAGATTTCTATATAGAGAAATCTTTTATTTAATAATAATTTGGTTTAATATTTTATTTTTTTATACTAGATGAATATAATGATTTCTAGAACTAGATTTAGGCGCGGCTTGAGATGACGCGCTTCGCACCGCCTCTGATTAGCTTATGATTATGGCGAGCAATATAAATTCTACATTATGAATTTCGGATCGTTGGGAATAGATAATATATTATAATTTCTTCATAGCTCATCTTTATGATAGCATATTTCGGCATTATTACGCATATAATATTAATGAATCATATCGATATCTCATTCTTTTATAGATGAAGATGAACGGAATCATTATCTCTTTATTTGGATTATCTTCATGAAATCTTAGATATATTTGAATTATAGAGTTACCAAGCATCCGGATTAATCGACTTGGAATAGAATCATATTTCTAATATTAATCCGAAAATCTTATGATTATTGACGCCTTCAATATGGCCTTCTTTTCATTCGTGTATCTTCTGGGCGGGATATGAACGTGCACGTTCCCGATAGGATTCATAGGAAAGACGTATTGCAGATGAATCCGAGACCGCGAGATTATTATTTCTTTCTCTATATAGCGGGAAATCTCTGTAAAATTTGGACGTGAATTTGACTGGATCGAGGATCTGATAAATCTTATGGTTTTCTCTGGAGACCGCTGAAGTCGGGGATCAGCTGAGCTGAAGAGGATCAAGGAGATGAGGATTTATTTTCAATATTGAATGCTCCAGGAGAGGAGTAATATCTATTTCAGAAGCAGTCTTCTTAATTTCCATCAGCTCTAGAGGCGACGATTGAATATAGGGAAATTTTTCTTTTTTCCGAGTCTTGGACGTTTGGGGCAGATGATCAAGCTTGCAATATTAATTTCGGCAGCCCTGAAAAAGATCTGGAGAGGTTGAAAGATATCTTCGATTCAGACGATGGCTCTATCTTTATTCATCATCTTGATATGGAAGAAGTTTTTGAGCCAAATATTCTCGATTATTGGATTCTTCGCGAATACGTAGAATTTGTAATTTGCGTATCGCGACAGGATCATATAGACGTCATCATTTATCTTCCGTATTCTTGCGGATAGAGAGATGAAAATCGATGGAGATTTTTGATTTTATCTTCGGTCCTATGAAAGAATACGATTTAGAAATATTACGGATTTTGACGTTGAAAGCAAAATTTTCGATATTTTCAGCTTCCGGCAATAGAAGAAATAATTGCGATTGATCCAATGCAATTGCAGCCGACAGAAAAACGAGATATCAAATCTTTTGAAAGATGAAGATCGACGCTCCAGATGAAATTAATATTCTATCTTTATTCAGGACGATCGGAATATTTCATTCCCCGCGGACGAATCCATTTGATTTTTATCCATTCTATTGAAATTTCCTCGTATTCTTCCAGGATTGATTGCGGGTCAGCGGAAGGAGGCGATTTTCGATTGTCGGAGATTATTCAGAAAATTGGAATATGATTATATATTATCGATTCATTATTCTGTCCTTCTTTTTCGTCTCCTATAAGTGCGATCTCTGGAATATTTCCTCTGGGAAGAGTCCTGACGGCCGTTCAATTTGACGATATTCGACCCGGGATGGGGAGCGGCAGTAGATGAGTCGGAAATTCTCCTGAAGATTGCTTTGAAATATTCTTTCATTGATGCGGCCAACGATCGGGAATTATTTCTATCGATCGTTGGTCGATGCGGATTCGATTGCACGTTCTCGAAAGAAAAAAAAATCTGTATTCATAAGACGCGCGTCGACATTCGTATATATATATATTCATATAGATATATCCTCTCATACGCATACTCAAATATATTTCCAAATCTATATGCACATATACGCAATCTTTTCACGTCCGCATTTACATAATTATTGAATATACGAATATATCTATATAGTTTCATATATTCAATATGCCAATAAATCATATACGAAAAATATTGACGTGATCATATATATATATATTCATCAATCGAAATAGATGCCGATTTCGTATTCGCAGAACATATTCGTCGTTTCGTTGCGGAATGCGACCTCAAGAACTTAAATTCTTTTATATATATCTTCTTATATCATCGTGCGACGGAATCTTAATAATATATTAAATAAATTCAGATTGAATTAAATATATAGGATTCTCCGACTCTTTAAATAAGATTTATTATAAAATAATGATATTTTTTGAAAATATACATAATTTCCTGAAATTCATTCTAGATTCTATTTCGATGAGATATATCTCAATAAAATAAGATTAATTATGATATTATCGAGAATTAATTTTCCGATATTTCATTTCTTTTTTCTTTTTTATTTGACTTAATTTTCTTGAATTATCGAGAACTAGATTTGATTTTCAATTTTTTTGAGTTGCAGAAATAAATGAAAATCTTATAATTTGGATCTCATAATTTCCTCTCTTTAGCGATCTATCGACGAATCGATATGATAGACGACCAATCAGAATATCGAGGTATCAATCTTTCTATAATTCGATCTAATATCTCAATTTATCGATTTGATTTTTGATTATTATATTTTTATTATATTCTATCGATCACGATTTTTCCGAATTCTATTTATCTATATTTCAATTATTCAATCTATCATAAATTGATCTGATAAGCTATCAATATGAAATATTCATAGAATTTATCAAATTATTTTGAATTCGATATTTTTCTTTCATCAATTTATCGAATTGATCGTTTATATATCATTAGATTTAGCGATAAAATATTTCAAATATAATTCATAATAAAGAGCTTAATCTTTTGAAATTTAAAAAATTAAATGATCTATAGATTCTAATGATTTCATATTCCCTAATATCAACATCATCAATTTTCGAATCTATCAATCAATCAATTTTATAATCGATCATTATATATAAATATAAATAAGAAATCAATATTATATCTATATAATCTTCTTTCCTATAAAATTCAGCATTATCCTAAATTTTCAATTCTTTTCTCATTTATTTTCTAAATAAAATATATTTGATATAAAAAGATCGTCTCTTCATCATAAGATCTGATATAGATTCATATTAAAATGAAAATCATTTATCTTAAATAGAAAATTGAGCGGATTTAAATGAATTATTATCATTTCCGAAAAATTCATCTTATCATCAATCGTATCAATTGTCCAAAGATTGAAATTGAAATGAAGAAAATTCAAATATCAATTCAATTTCGAAATTCATATCTTGAAATTATTTAGAGATCAATCTCAAATAAATCATTATTGTATCATCGAAATTGCCATCAAATAATCCGCAAGATTCTCCGAAAAATCCAATATGCAAATTTAATGATTTTTAGAATATCGTAGCATTTATTTAATATCAATATTCAAAATCTCTCCTAATTTAATATATTCTTCTAAATAATCAACTATAATTCATATCTTATCATATTTAATAGATATCAAGAAATATTGAAAATTCAAATATCATCAAATGTAAGATAAAAATATCGAATATATAGATTCAATTTCAATATGCTAATTTCGTAAATCTTTTTTTTTCCAAATATAATTTCCCAAAATCATTTATCTATATAGAAATTATCTATTATATAGAAATACATTTCCATATTTTCTAGATTATTATTCAACTATATAACGAGAGATTTCATAGTACCGTATTATTTATAGATATCTATCATCATAAATATATTTATATCGCACAAATTCTTTAAATAAAAATTTCTTTAATTTATTCAAGACTCATCTATCTGAATTCATATAAATATCCAAATGATGAATTATTCGACAAAAATATTTTATCTTCCTTCGGAAATAATTTGATATAAATCTTCTGAATTATTATATTCCAAAAATATGAAAAATCGTATTTTTCAATAAATGAATTCATGATCTTAGATTTTCGACGAGGAATAAAGATTTGAGATTCTCCAAATCATTTATATATATATATATCAGATAGAAAGATTTAAATAATCATGGCAACGAAGGGAATTAGATTTCACTGGAATCATTAAGAGGGATTCTATAGGATAACGACAATTATGATAAATGGGGCACGTATAATCAAATGACAAATGCATCTTAAGGTAGTCCCCTTGCCAGGTAGTAATGATTGCGCAGCGAAAAAATCTTGGTACCCTATCATGATATATTAGATATTATAAATACGATCAATGATCCCCTCCGTCTGTTGAAGGGTATGGAGCCAATCCTATCCTAGTCACAAGTTGCGCTTGTTGAATGGCTCCCATAATGCCTAATACGGACTCGACCTGCTTAGCTCAAACATCATCTAATTGTTTGACCCAACCAACTTTGCTGTATGCATGCGAACAGACATCATTTAAATTGAGATGTCCTTGCTGTCTCAGCGGCTTAAGGTGGGATATTGTTGTTAGTTTAGGGTTTAGGGTTTAGGGTTTAGGGTTTAGGGGGAGCGTGAGTCTTGAATGACCAGAAGAGGAATGTCAATCAGCTGCTGACCATTATCATCATCCTCATCGTATTCATCCTCATCATCATCCCATCACCGCATTTTCATCTCACCAACACTGTCATGATTCATGATGACGGTCTTCTTCACCGTCACCATTATCATTATCATTGCCATGTTCATCACCTGCGGCAACAGCCCAAATGGAAGAGAAGGCGCATCTTTTCTGCATCACGGCTGCTACCGGGCGCGAGTTTGGCGTACAAACTAGTTCATGCCGTCTTGGACGGCCATCAGGTATGCATCAACGGCTTGTATGCCGTGATGCGCACATTTATTCCCTAGGTGCTTGGTAGGGAACAAGGGGCCTGGATTTTTGGGTAACATGTCGGGAGGCTGAACCCTAAACCCTAAGCCCTAAACCCTAAACCGCGGGCAGTCTAGTGGATGACACGGGTTATTGCTGTCACCCCCTGGAGCCCCATCAAGATTAGATTTTATTTGGGGTTACTATGGTACCCAATAATATAGGGTTTAGGGCCCTACAATGGGGAATCAAATGGAAAAGAAAATTGAAAATGAAATGGAAAAGAAAATAGAAAATGAAATGGAAACTGGTTTAGGGTTTAGGGTTTAGGGTTCTTTGTTTACGGTCCAGCCGCCCGCAAGATTAGACCCAACAGACCAACAAAACCTGGCAGTTTCCATGCATAGGGGGGCCCCAGTCTAGACCTCAAAATACGACAATCCTCATAATTATGGGAAGCCCCAAAAAGGTGCGCATACTTTGGAAAACCCCCATCTAGATGCTGGGGAAGGGTGAATTTGAATCACTATTCCAACACTAGGAAAACTACTCCACGTATCTGAAACCCATAAAAGACGGACCTGTCTTGTAGTAATTTTGAGAAGCTCCAGCAAATCCACATGCTTTGAACATACTCTCCTGGCAATGCCCCTTTTAATCGTACCAAGTGTACGCTGTTCAGCCTCAAACCCTAACCCTTCAACCCTAAACTCTAACTCGCACAAGCTCGTTATTGTAATTCTTTGGGCCATTATCTGCAATGACAATGCTCGGATGCTTCTTCAGCCATCATGGCACCAAGGCCCAAAAGCATGACAGCTGATCCGCGGGGGACATTAGGAGACCACTAGGCTGTGGCGAAAAAGGAGATCCTAAGTCTGAGAATGGACCGTAGGGGTTTCCCAAAATTAAAGGGTTTAAGGGGGTTATATAGGGGTTATATAGGGTTTAGGGTTTCCCAAAATTAGGTATACCATTTTGGGGGGTCTCCATAATAAGGACCCTAAACCCTAAACCCTAAACCCTAAACTCTAAACCCTAAACCCTAAACTCTAAACCCTAAACCCTATAATATATTTGGGTCTAGATTGGGGTCCCCCTATTTTGGGAAACTACCCTAGGTCCCTGTAGGAGGTGACCCTTCCCTGGCCCTGTATAAACCCTTAGGGTTTAGGGTTTAGGGTTTACGGGGGTTTAGGGTTTAGGGGGGTTTAGGGTTTAGGGTTTAGGGTCACAGGCACCCCAATTCCGCTCACACCCAAGCGGGAGAGCTTGCACTCCAAGCGCCTACTCTGGAACCTTTGGTCCTTGGTCAGAATTTCCAGCTACTGGTACCTCTGCTGCTGCCGCAGAACCCTTGCAGCAGTACGAACCAGTAGCAACACCGGCTTGTGGAACGTTTAACATACAGAACGCACCCCATATGTTGGCGGAAGTTTGTCAGACTTTTCGAAAAAGCCCCTCACGAAAGGTGATTCAAAGAGCTCAGGTGGCATTTGGGTTGCGAAGGCTCGCAGGTGCATGAAATCAGCTTGTAAACCATTGATCTTGCATGCTCATGGACGCTGAGTCCTTTTGAGAAGAGGGATTCTGCAGACCCACTGGCCACTGTGTCCCCTGCGCCTTGTGCTGAACACTTTGGTATCACCTGGTACAAGAATTCTGCTGAGCAGGTAGAACCGTCCCTGAATCATGGGCCAATGAGTTTTACACTTCAAAGCGCCATGTAAGTAACTTTTTGAAAAGATTCGATAACAGTCTTAATAGTAGTAAAAATAATAATAGCAATAGTAGTAATAATGACGGTAATAAGAATAGCGAACATATTAATAGTAATAACAGTCTTGATGTGGCCCCTGTTGGGCATGTTTGTTTCGGTGAGCGCAAGGAATCTGTGGATGATCGTCATGGTAAGGTGCACTCTCCTAAACTACGGAAAGAGTCTTCGCGATTTGAGGTCCTGGTTTCAAAGCAACCAAGAACACAAAACGTTAAACCCTAAAGTTAGAGATTCAGCTTGTACCACGATTGCCTCTGAGGGATTACTCCGCAACCCGGGCTTGGCTTCAGGATTCAGGGTTCTGGAACTGGTCAGGTTTCATGGCTCTGTCTGGGCAAAGGGTGTATGGCGGCAAGCATGAATATCTTTACAACAATGACAACCCTAAACCCTAAACCGCCGACAGTCAACAACTTCCATCAGCCGTGGTATGGCTGCGAGAGCTACAGTCAGAGACGAACGCCCTACACTCTGAGGCCAAGCACGGCAAAATCCTACTGCCCAAACCCTTGAACACTAAACCCTAAACCGCTAAGCCCTTAACCCCTAAACCCTTAACCCTTAAACCCTAACCCTTAAACCTTTAAACCCTGAATCCTGAAACCCCTGAACCCTTTAAACCCCAAAGTTGCAGCCTCTAAGGACTTATTCCAGAGTACGCCGCTGTGCCCTTGATCAGAGCCCTCACGCCGGCATTGACCTGTAGGGTGTAGGGTTTAGGGGTTTAGGGGTTTAGGATGTAGGGTTTAGGGTGTAGGGCTTATGGGTTTCGGGTGTAGGGCTTTAGGGTTTGCTTTGCATTCGCAGCTTTGGAGTTCTGCTCATCCTGGGTTTTTCCATAGCCACCTGCCCTAAGCCACCCCCACCCCCCAAAGGTTCCCGCTTAACAAGCAAATGAGCATAGTCAAGGGAGAAATTTGGGGAAGGGAGAAATTTGGGGGTGTAGTATAGTGCGGGGTGGTTAGTTGGGGAACTCAGAAGTTCAAGGCTTCTGTTGAACAGTTTGGGCCTCTGAGGGTGTACGGAACTTGCCTCATGGAAGTTTCCAAAAATTAAGTATTTTTTAGAGGTATCTCCATCATAAAGATTAGAAGTACCTTGTGGCAGATCTCGGGTCTCCCACTTTGAAAAAGCAGCCACTGAATTTCAATATTGCCAGAGTTACACGCCTGCGCAACCCACACTTACCCAGCCAGTAACCTAACAGTGGAAGCTTCGAGGCCTCAAATTTGGGGCTTCTGGGTTTACGGTAAGTCAATACCCACGCAGTAATGGGTACCACAAGGGACTATGGTAGGTAGATTAACGCTCTGTTAAAATCCGCACAGCCCACGCCCCTGGTAGGGGCCAGACCCGCTATGACTGCCATTGATGCGACTTTATCTTTCTTTTTTGCAGCCCTTCGTTCCCCTTTTGCCCTGAGCCTAACCCCAAACCCTAAACCCAAGCCCCAACCCTAAATCCTACAGCATGTTTAAAAAGCCTGGGAGAAGCCTTGAACTCTGGACCCTGACCTCCACAGGCTACAGATTTTGCCGGGTTGGTGCTAAGGAATTTAAACTAAGCTACCGCAACATAGCTTTGAGGGTTTAGAGTTACCGTAATACGGATATGCAGCAGATACTGGGGTGTCCTCTCAATGACAGCTTAGTTTAAGCCCTAACAACAACCAAGTTTGGGGGCACATAGGGCATAACCCTCAACCCTCAACCCTACTCCGCCATAACCACAAGTGCCCTGACAGCTGTCCCCAAAACGGCCATAAAGGATCTCCCCTGAAGGAAGTGGATTCCCAAAGGGACGAGCTAAAGTCCAAACTCCTAATATCCCTTCATCCCCTGTATAATCCCCTTCTAAGGAGCTTAGACTATAGTACACATGGCCCAGTACTTGGACCGAACGCCGTGCAGTCTGGCTTGCGTGACTTGAGCGATGCGGGCCAATTTGGAAGCCATGGTGGAATGAACGCCCCAAATCTAACATGGAGGTTTCCCAAAATTAGGGATACCATTTTGGGGATCCCCAAAATGAGGACTGCAATAATATATTCGGGTCTATATTGAGGTCCGCCTATTTTTAAGGAAGCTACCACATTGCAAGCACAAGGAGCCCTGCCAAGAGTACTCTCCTGTAAAAGGTGTATAGACTTCCATGTTAGTTTTGTAGCTGGCGTTGCCCGGACATGTTTAAGGGGAGGTCTGGCACAGGGGAGATCTTCTCCCGAGAAAATGGGGCCGCAAACAGGCCCTCTTCAACAACCCAACAACCTCAATCTGTGTACTCACTCTTTTGGGGTTCCATGTTCCTTCACGGGAAGGTGAAGGCCCCAAGAACTAAATCGTAAAGCCATCAACCATCTACCCACTAACTAGATATTGAATCGACAGCCCACGAAACGTTCCCCGCACGCCCGAACATTCTATTATATAGGGATATATTTGGTAGTTTCCCAAAATAAGGGGACCCCAATATAGACCCCCAATATACTATAGTCCTTATTATTTGGATCCCCAAAAGGGTACCCCTAATTTTGGGAAACCCCCATTTGGTTCAAGGCGTAGGGTTGCAAACTAGTTTAGGGTTTAGGGTTTAGGGTTGCAAACTATGGAGTGTCCGCCTCAGCGGACAGCTTCTGCATCAATCCAGTAATCGCCGGGACGTTGTGATCAGCGTAGGCTTGGAACTCCTCCTTTTCGTACCTCGGCGGTAATCTGGAGGTTGAGGGTTTAGTGTTCCCAAAGCCCCAACCCCAAGGCTCTGCACCATAAACCCCTGAACCCTATATATACGTATACAAGCCGCTATATACCCCTATAATGCCCCCTGTTAAAGGTACTCTTTTGATTCTTCGGGGCTTCCTGCTTCTGAGGGTTTAGGTTTTAGGGTTTCAGGTTTAGAGTCTGCTTCTACTTGGAGTATCTATAGGGGTCTTTTTACGTAGCTTCATGGTGCGGATGAACAGGGTTACTGTATGCAAAATACAAGGAGCCCCTAAGCCCTAGAAGCAATACCAAAAAAGTATGCACTAGTTTCCATTTGCTTTTCCATTCCTTATCAGTCCCCCCTGACCCTCCAAGTAGAGCCAAATGCGACTCTTGCACTGCATCGGGTGTAGTCTATGTTCATGTTGTTGTAAAGAGGCAAGGTTATATGGTGGTTTGCCCAAATGAGGATGTCCTTACATGACCCCCCCAATATACGAAGGTTTAGGCTTTAGGACTGCAACCCTTCTTCTTGGTACACCTAATTCTCGGACACCCCTCGTATTCTTCTGAACTATTACACCCAACAGCAGGTTATATTCTTCTTCAAAAAGGCTAGACCCAACGGGTGGATATTTTCTCAGTCTATACTACTGTACCCAATGGGAGGAAATAATTTCATCCTTTGTTGGACTATGGTATCCCCATGAAGAGGAAAACTACGCACAAGGGTGTCTTGCGACCATCATTAGTCCTCTAATTCCTGATCAATCTGACTAGCTCTTCTCCTCAACATCATATTGGGTGGTTGTCATCATTACCCTAAATATCAGGTGCCGTATTATAATAGGGATCCAAAAAGTGACCATAATTTTGACAACCACCTATGTAGGGAATTATACTATGACTTTCAGCGTCGAACTTTCCAGGTGGGGAGTTGCCAGGTGGGTACTCTTTTGTAAGGATGACTTAAGGCTTTACATAGAAAGACTAGGAGGTATGTACGGGCTAGGTAAGGCTTACATAGGGAAAACTACCCACTGCAATTTCCGTGAATGCTGTTCAACATTCCCCCCATCCCTTAGTGCGCGAAGCTCGCCATAATTGCCAAGGTATGTGGAATGTATATATATATATGTATAGACTGTTAGGGAGTGGGGATACTAGTAGTTCATGTTCAAGAACAAGGGGAAGGGATTCGTTTGTCGAACTAGATATCCACTATCGCATCCTATCGTCAAAGCCACGGTCATCACGTATCACAAGCCTTTTGCTCCATGTCTTCTCAGTCAGCAAATGTGCTCTGTAAGCAACCATGTCTTTGTGTTGAGGCGTTGCGTGATCTTAAATGGTACCGGGTACTGCTGCCGCGACCCTCACTACGAAACAGCATCCTGGTTGATGGGCCCAGGGTGCACAGTTGTGGAAAGGTCGATCACCACGTCGTCAAGGAATTTCCTTGTCTCTAGGACTGGGGAGTAGGGTTTAGGATCTACTTCATGTGCCCCCAGATACACGCACCCCCTCATATAGCGCCAGATGCAAAGATCCTTAATATAGGGACCCAGCCAAAAGGACCCCTAATCTTTGGATAACGCATCTAAGGTTGAGGTTAGTGTCACTATGTGTCACTGCACGACATGCTTAAAAATCAAAACAGAGCCTGCTGCCCCTACCGCTCGTAACAGCACAATGCCTCCCCCACAGTACAGTACCAGTCTATATTACGGGGGGTTTAGGGTTTAGGGTTTAGACTTATTATTAGGGGGTTGGGAGGTTATCATCACAGTCAGAGGATTAGGTTGATAACGGTATTCTTGGGACGACATCATGCATAAACAGCCGCTTAGAACAGGGTTTCGGGTTAAGGCTTTGGGTTGAGGATTTAGAGTTTGCGGCTGTGCCAGCCAGTCTGCCCAGGTTCACCCTAAACCTTAAACCAGGCTCAAGCAGTTGAAGACCCTTGCCAAGCCTTCTGGACCCTAAAAACAGACAGTGCCAAGCCCGAAGAGAGCGTCTGCCCCTACAGAGTAATTAGGATCATAGGGTTTAGGGTTTAGGGGGTTTAGGGGGTTTAGGGTTTAGGATCCCGTTGGTTTAGGGTTTATAGGAATCACAAAAAACCACCTCCAACCCTAAACCAAATGTCACAATGTGCAAGCCCTCGGCTCTAACGGAATTTTCGGAACCAGCCATGCATGAAAACTGCAAGTATACACCTGGAAGTTTCCCTAAATTACTGTTCCCAAAATGGGGGAAAATTATATAGGGACCCGTATTATACCAGGAACCCAAATTTAGGACCCCGTATTGACAGTAATTTAGGACAATCCCCATCTACTGAGGCAAGAGCTTCGGGATGTCGGGTTTAGGTTTGGGGGTGAGGGGGGGTATGGTGTTCAGGGCTTAAGGTTGAAGGTTTAGAACTTACAGGGTTTAGGGCTTCTGATCTAGGGTTGAATTTGCAAAGTCCTAACGTCTATACCTGATAAAGACTGCGATCTCACTGGGGCTGGAAGCAAGCCCCTAGAATCCTTGAGGCGTAGGGACCCGAAACCCTAAATCCAAAATCCTGAAACTCTCAACTCCTCGTGATCCTCAAGTCTACACCCCCCAAGCTTTTTAACCCTAGGGTGTGAGGTTTAAGATTCAGGATAAACATTACACCCTAAACTCAACAAGTTTGGAGGAACACTGACGGGTGGCGGGGTTCAATCTATGGGTGGGGATGATGAGGATAGGATTTAGGGTTCAGAGACCCCCCCCTTGAAAAGCAGAACGCCCAAGACCAATAACCCCGAGGCTTTCGAATTCCATTAAAAACATCGCATGCCCAAGACCCAATGCTCTGCTGTTGGGGTTTTATTAAATTGGCAGACCCTGAACCTAAACCCTAGGGGCAGCAAAACGCAACATCAGCAAATACATAAACAGGGATATCGCATTCAGAGTCCCTGAAAACCAACCATCAAAAGGTAGAGACATGCCACCCCCCCCCTCCCCCCCCCCAAAAAAAAGCTTATGCTTACCTTCTCTGGTTCCTAAACCCCGAACGCTGAACATGATAATGAACATCGGCACCGCGCGAAGCCGAGCTTCTGCATCAAGCCCGGCAATAACTTCTGCATGTCATCACCCGTAGCACCGCAGAGCGCAAGCACGTCCTTCCAGGGCTTTTGATTGGGTGTTGCCCTCCCACCCAATAGGAGTGCTTCATATGGGTAAGTTGGGTTCTGATATTGAGGGGCTTTACATATTCATATCCTGACAGTCTGGAGACTGCAGTGTTTCAGACCTCATGTGTGTAGCGCCCAAAAATGTGGCCGACTTGGCGGAGCAAGCGCTTCTCATGCGGCAATCTACAATTTAGGATCTTGAAAAACTTTGACAACCACGCAAAGGAGTTCACAGCTGTACATAATCTTAAACGAATGGTCAGCAGCCTCCATGTGGGCTGTCCTCACTTTTCCGACGAGGACTCAGACCAATTCCCCCATTCACTATTTATAACTCCTCCGCAACAGCCATTGTGCTTGGTTCCTATCACCCTAGACAAAACCCTTCCAGTTGAATCAAGTAAGCCACTGCCTGGAAAAATGTACGTTACATAGATCCCTCATGCATGTGCGTGTGTCTGCGGTAAGTTGTCAAAATTATGGTCCCGTTTTGGGCACCCGAAATTTTAGGGGCCGTAGTTTTATTGAAGCCCAAAATGGGCTAGAATTTTGACCGCCTATCTTCTAGGTGCGGTTTTTCAGGTGGAAGTGTCTAGTCGTAAGTTCACACGTCCCGCCTGTGCCATTTGAGAGGATCCCGCAAAGAACCTCAAAGCTGGGAACCAAGCCCTGCCCTCAGCCCCAAACCCTTTTTCTAGTTTAGGGGTTCAGGGTCTAGGGTGAAACCCTTAAAAGCTTCCAAGCCCCGGACACCAAGCGCTCTAGGCAAAAACCCCTTAGGGTTTATGGTTCAAGTTTAGGGTTTAGCGCACTGGGTCCCTCAGCTGCCTTCAGATCGCCTTGGCTGGCTGCGAAGTCACAGGTCGTGTACAAGTTGTCGAAGATGTCTTTCACCTCGGAAGCTCATAAGAGATAATAGGACATTACCTAATCATAACTTCAGCTTTTCCCTACTTAACTGGACGAAAACCCCAAACCCTAAACCCTGTATATATATATATGTACATATATACACATATATATATATAGGTTTTTGTGTTTACCCTTAAATTCCCTTAAACCCTACCCAAACCCCAAACCTTCAGCCGGTACAAACCCTACTTAAGTAGACCAACCTCCTGCCTGAGGCAGTTCAAGAGATTGTCTAAATTGAGCACGCTAGGGGCCTAATTCCATTCGAGGGGTTGCATTACGCCACAACTCCACACGGATAACAAGGGAAAGACAGTGGTAGTTGCTCGGGCTTCTAAAGTACTCAGCATTCAAAGCCCAGAATGGAATTGCCGTAAGGTTATTACCTCGAAGCAGGAACCAACAATCTTGAGAAACCTAGTATGCCTGCGGAGTACAGACCCACAGTCAACCCGAAACCTAAGGGCATTCGGACGGCCTTGTCGCCACAGTTCAAGAAGGTCTCTGCGCCCGTCCTGAGACCGTCCAACTCCCGTATTTTTTGCAAGTTGAACCTTCATTAAAAAATGGAGACCCCGCACTCCTTACAATAAATCTGTCCCTAGTATACAAGGTAAACTATGGGGAATATTGAATGCTAGGAGTGGGGGGGGGGGCTTATAGGAGTACTTTTTAAGTGATCTCTAAGGGCAATTTTGGGAAACATTCAGCGCAATTGAATAAGGCGTCTTTGGGTCTAGGGTTCAAGGTTTGGGGCTACCATACTTTTTTTCAAGGGAGAAGGACCTGCACTCAATTTTGGATTCATGGCATGTCATACCAGCCATCCTGTAGAAGGCTCCTTGCGGTATCTCACAACATGTGGTCGCCGCCTAAGCTCTAAAATCTAAATCCTAAGGCCCAAACTGGAGTATGATCCCTCCAAAACTCCTTTTTTCCTATGCGGGCGGAGTCCTTACATTTACTCCTGATACCAGTTCATAGCCTAGATAAGATCATAACCCTCTACAGCCCAAGCTCCCGTTTTCATCTTCATCATACTTTCCCTGTGGCTCTCCAATATCTAAACCCTGTACCCTAAACCAAACCCTAAACCCTAAACCCTAAACACTATACCCTAAACCCTAAACCCTAAACCCTATACCCCAAATCCTTCATGCACTCCTACACCCTGAGCCCTAAAACTCGTGCGACTTGTTGAGGCCGTAACATTAAGGAGTTCTCAAAGGTTTTGGGTGAATCTACTTAAAGGTTTTGGGGGAATCTACTTAAAGGTTTTGGGGGAATCTATTTAAAGGTTTTGGGTCCATCTACTTCAGCGCGTCTTCAGCGAGTTTAGCACATGGTGCTTGGGTTTGGGAACCTATTTCGATGACTGCTTTAAGGTTCAGGGTGGTGATCTTGGCTTCAAGGTTAAGGGTTCAGGGTTTAGGCTGGGTTCAGGTTTCACGCTGAAGGTTCCGGGGTCGTGCACTTCCAGCTGACTCTCAACTTGAGTTCCAGCGCGGTTTCCGAAAGCAATACACCGTGTTCTTCGGCTTTTGGACCAAGCCATGCTGTAGTCTCTTGATTATCTGGGTTTCCTTAAATTAAGTTACCATAATGGGTATATATATAGTAAATAATAGGGTTTCCCCAATATAGTAACTTAATTTAAGTTCCTTAACAGCAACCCAGTTATATCTGGAACCAAGAAGAGAGTTGGATCATACTCTGCAGTAGGGACAGTAAAATCTCTATCTCAAACGCGTGGCATTCCCTGGCATAAAACTATGGCAAACCACTCCTCGCCCCCAGGACTAACTTCTATCGCCAATGGCCTGGCATTCGGGGCAGGGGATTAAAGTGCTTGATTTGTTCTGCTGCTCTCGCCAGTGCGGACTGTGCCTTAGCAAGAACCATGCGCGCCCGTTCCACTTATTCATTGGGTTAGGCCGCCACCCACTGATAGTGGTATACTAGGAATGTATAAGAACCTTAATATAATTACCATTAACCTTTGTAGTCACTGTTAGTGGGTGGGGGCCCAATCTAACTTATTCATCTTAGGTCAACATCCACAATCGCACTGGCCCAAGGCCGAACAATAAAAAAGAGTCTCGAATAACTCTGTAGGGAGTGTGTGATCTACATAAGATGAAGATAGTACCACCCGCCTCCCCCCTTGAGTTAGATGTTGGCACGTCCTGGTCATTGGCTTTCCCCTTGCTGGTTTCTCTCCCAGAACTATGCAGATCCTCCCCCTCCCTCAAGGTGTGAGCGGATGCCTTCCTTCTTCAGCAACCGTCAGTAGTTTTGTTGACGGCATTCAGATTGTTTCCCCTCCCCACTGTGGTGTGGGTAGTTGCTTTCCTTCAATGATTGTCACCCGTCTCTATTGCGGAAATGATTCGCTGTGGTGCTGGCTCTCCTCCTCTTATGACAGTGACCCTGCAACATCAAGAGGTGATTTTACTGCCACACAATTGTTAGCCTTCTTGTAATTTAGACCTGTGTTTGGCTGAGGTTCCCCCCCCTCTCCCCCCCCACTTTCCGTGGTGTGGGCAGAGATATTCTGCCTCTCGTCTTCTGGGTGTAGCGCAGGTCTGGACAGAGGACGATCCAGCAGCTGTCAGCATTATGCAGCAGGTGTCGCCCTTTATGAGAGCCCTGACATGGTAGTTTCCCAAAGTAAGGGGACCCGACTATGGAACCCCAAATAGTGCAATCCTTATTATGAGGACCCCTAGAAGGGTACCTCTTGTTTTGGGAAACCCCCCATATGGAATACGCAGTATTGCGTGTTTGCTGAGGTTGTTCAGATCCGCCCCTGCCCTTCTGTGGCTTGACATGCGCCATCCCTGTGATTCCTAGCATCTTTCCATCTAGAAAACAAGCCATGCTGTGACTGTTGGCATTTTGGAGATCAGCAACATCGGGCGGACAGCAACTAGGATTGTGACCACGACACCCGGCATTCTGACACTGGTGGAATTTTGAGACCTGCGACATCAAAAATGCCGAAAGCTACGAGAGTGGCGCCTCCCAGGCCGGAACAACGAGGAACAGCTACCCTGTTATAAGCCCACTATAACCCTGTATTAGTATAATCCTATCAAACCCGTATAAAGCCTGCCTATATCCCTATCATAGGGGAAGAACCCTAGTACCCGCACGCCCACCTGAGAGGCCTGCGCCGAGACTGAGGGACCATACTTTAGGGTTTAGGGTTTA
>CAJNIZ010046893.1:133380-146110 GCA_905231905.1 Symbiodinium pilosum | reverse complement strand
TCAAAATTTTCAGGACGCTCCGCGCGGGAGCGCGATTTTGGTTGAAAGAGAACGATCTTGAGCGAACCAGTTAACATTCGAACAGCGAAGCCAACGGATCCTATACCACTCCTATACCAAAACGACCCCCGAAGAACTTCACTCTTGAGCAGATAAATCGACGAAATTTTGAGGACGTCTCGAGCGGTAGCGCGATTTTTGAAAATCATATTATCAAAATTCTTAGGACGCTCCACACGGGAGCACGATTTTGGTCAACAGAGAACGATAAATTCTGAGGATGTCTCGAGCGGGAGTGCGATTTTTGAAGATCGATTCATCAAAATTTTCAGGACGCTCCGCACGGGAGCGCGATTTTGGTTGAAAGAGAACGATCTTGAGCGAACCAGTTAACATTCGAACAGCGAAGCCAACGGATCCTATACCAATCCTATACCAAAACGACCCCCGAAGAACTTCACTCTTGAGCAGATAAAACGACGAAATTTTGAGGACGTCTCGAGCGGTAGCGCAATTTTTGAAGCAAAATCATCAAAATGTTGAGGATGCTCCGCGCGGGAGCGCAATTTTGATCGATTTGAACGAAGATAAATCGATATAAAATCAACAAAATTTTGAGGACGTCTCGAGCGAAAGCACGATTTTTGAAGATAGCTTCAAGACTTGAAAAATGATCAGAGGCTCAAAAAAAGCCGATTGTCCGACACACGTGCGCAATTTTGATGTTTTCATAACGTCAATTTTTGGTAAAAAAAAGGCGATTTTTCAGGATGTCCCGAGCGAGAGCGCGATTTTTGATGATTTTTAAAAATTCAACGCGACCAAACCGTTATGGACCACCCCTAGCAAGAGCAAAGTAAAGGCAATCTGGCCTCCCAGACACAACATCGTAACATTCGCCGAAATGAGAACGTCTCGAGCGAGAGCGCAATTTATAACTTCACATCAATGCGTCCAAAATGTTTGCGCGACGGAAGAGCACGCTGCAGGTGGCGGGCGACGCACTTAATAATTAGAACCCTACAATCAATGTAGGGAAATATGCTGCCCTTGCGAATGCTTTTGCTGCTGTTGTCCATGGTGGTGATATGTTGTGGTTGCTGCTGCTGCTGTTGTTGTTGTTGTCGGAGGCGGGGGTGGTGGTGGTGGTGGTGGTGGCGCCGGCGGCGGCGGCGGTGGTGGCGGTCATGCTGGTGCTAGTGCTGCTACTGCTGCTGCTGCTGCTTTTCCAACTTCTTCTGTTGTTGTACTTCGGCAATAATGATGGCAATGACCGCCATTCTTCCTTCTTCTCTTAGAACTTAGAACCCATGATGGTTATGGCAAATGTCATCAGGGAGTACTGTAGCTTTTTGTTGCGCATAGAACTAGCCTTCTACTCTGTGACTTTGGCAGCTTTTCAGCGCAGAATCTCAGAATATGCCGCTGCAGCCCTCTCCTTTCGAAGGGGGCTCGTGAATTAGTACGTGCGAGTGTCCCTGATCTCTGGAATGGAGAAATTAGGTACAAATAGTCAGGCATATCCCCTGTCCTCGAATCTCATGCATTACAATTTTGGGCTTGTGATTGTAGCGTTCAGAGAAGCTCGCACCTGCTGGGCATGTCGGCATGTCCGGAAGCATGAGCCGCGGTTTCGCATGAATACCTCAGACGACATCTCGGCCTCTCCTGACGCTGAATCTGCGCTGCCAACCCTCAAACCTGGCCATGAGAGGAATAACACGAAGAACTGCAAGACTGTTGACCATGTCAAAGAAACAGCAGCAATAGTCCTGGCAGCAGGACGATTGGGGATAGCAGTGACAATGCCACCAGCCAACAGATTCGAGGCGGCAGCTTTCCCCCCTCATAGTGGTGGTGGTTAGTCCTATGAGGAGAAGACAACGAAAAAGAACACGAAGTTGCAATTTCAGAAACAGCAGTGCTTTCAGAATGCATCTCAATGATGTTCGACTATTTTTAGAATGATGTGCACATCACTGCGGTAATTACAACGCGCTGCGAACTTTTGTAGCCCCGCCGATCCCTGAAACCTTCGACCATCGTGCAACACTGATGCATCTGAAGCCGCATTAGAAGGCAAATTGCATCCACATCGCAATGACTTCGTATGGCAAGCATCATCATAGCAGTACTCAGTGTGACCATGAAAGCGAGTCCAGTGCTGCCTAGCCAAGATCTAAACGACCTACTGAAGTGGAACCCCATGACCTGGAGCTGAGTCGGGCTTCATAGACTTAGAGTCCACGCATGTCCACGCTCTCGCATCCAATGTGCGACGGGAAAAGGGGCCATTGTTGTGAACTAGATACTCCTGGAGAGGGGCTCATATGCAATTCTGTAGGCCTTGAGCCTTATCAAACCCTTGGCTCAGGCTTCGAGACTCTTTGGCCTTGCTAGCCCGGCTGAAACTCTCAAGGTGCAGGACCGATAGGAATTCCCTCTTAGTAGAGACGCGCCACGATTAAAACATATGATGAGGCCGTGCATCCAAGAAAGGAGGTTCATTCGGAGAGGAAATCAATCACAATCAGAAGGTACTATCTAAATGCCACTGGCGTAGATTCGTGCTAACAATACCAGGTGCATGCCAAAGTTATGGTGCTGTTACTAAGTTTTGGACCCCTAGCTGAGGGTTGAAACAAAATGGAAATTGGCCTCGCTAAGTGCAGTGCTTCGCGCTCTGCTCCTAAACCCTTGGCATGCCGGCTCTGGTGTCATATGTTCAGGTCTAAAATCCTAGTATCCCATTTTTCTCCTATAGTGGTCCCGTTTTTTCATCCCTTATGTAGCAATTTTTGAGGATTTAGACTATAGCTCATATGATACATGTTACCGGAATGCATTTTCTCGTAGTATATTTGGAGGTGTTTATGCTAATGATCACATCCTTTAAAAATATAGAAAACTATTAACGATATTTCTCGATGTATGAACTATTGCTGCAAGTTCTTAGCTGAGGTCCTGATTTACACTCGGGTACAAATTGACTCGCTGACAGATATGACTTCTCGCATACTCTCGCTGGCACAAGGACTTTTCGGCTTTAAGCCCCAAACCATTCGAAAGCCTGAGGCAGGCTATGCCAGAAACAAGCAAGCAACTAAACCCTAAACCCTGAAGCCCTAGAAATCCGTGTGAGGTCCTTTGATGCTCCCCTGGAGGCACCTGTGAGATGGCCCATGCATTGGTGAAAGCCTCTGTGCAAGGCCTGTGAAGGCCCTGAAGAGAAGCTGCAATGAGCAGAGTTCTCAAAGTGACCTGCACACATTGCTCCCCTTCAATGTCTTTGGTACAGACGGCTGTTCTATACTCATGCGAAACAGGCTCAGACCACATGCAACAAAAAGAGGTGATGGCCTCATAGTCTTCGGCTTGCACACAAAGTTTGCCCAATGATGAAGAGATTGACCTCCAGGCAGATTTTCATTGGCCAATGTTTGGGCGCATCTGTACGACACTCCATGCCTAGAACCGGAAACCGCAAAATCAACCGAGCCGGTGCTGCGAGCCTCCAACTCTCGTAATCTTAGGCTCAAAAACCAACCAGCTCTGAGCCAGAAACCGGAAGCGGCTAAGTTAGGAACTTGCACGTCTCATACTCATGAACCTATTCGTGATAATTCTCTGTACCTGCGGAGACCTTGGGTTGTCCAAATTTTGCGCTTCTTGGGTTGCCATAACGTTGTGGCCCCGAATGTTTAGGGCATCTAAAAAAGGCGACCGCATTTTTGACAACCACCCGAACCATAGTTCCATAGTTCATACGAAGTACAATCAAGGTTTTGATACGTACAGCCACGACCGTTATAGTAGCAACAAGTGAAACAGTGGGGAGACTGAGGGGCCCTGGATTGTAAGGTTGTAGAGCTCATTAATCAACGCCTAGTAACGGATTGAGTTTGTCCAGGCCCTGAGACCTTCACATTTGCCTGCTTGCCCGTTTTTTGGCCACGCGTGGTTGGACGACTTTTGGAAGTGTTCATGATCACTGATGTGACGCTTGTCTTCAAGCATCAAGCTGCACATGGTTTCCAGAATCTTAGGGTTTAGGGCTTATTGTAGGGTCCTCAGACCCCCAAGCAAGCCTCTCAACATAGAGCAAAACCTGACCCCTAAGCCGAAAGGCTACACCTGCGCCAGGTGCTTGAACTCTTGAAGCCGTTGCCCAGCTTCTTTGCCATTTGTCGAAATGTAAAGAGTGAGACAATCCTTTTTGAATACCGTTGGGAATTACAGCAAGTAGTCCAACTGAATCAACGCCCAATCTCCAGGAGTCACGGCATAAGGGCTTCGGACTAAGCTTAACCCAGTGTGTCCCATGCACCTTGCTGCAGCTGCCTAGGCAGACCCTGTGGCCTGATCAACACAATGGCAATGTTTAGGGTTCAGGATTTAGGGGTTTAGGGTTATTGAGGGCTCAGGATTTCGTACGTAATGATATCGGGATTCAGTTTTGGGTCCCTCGAGGATCATAGTACAATGGGGTCTAAGTTTGTGATCCGCTATGTATGGAACCTGCCATAGTGCATGCGGCAACTACTTTTAGGGGAAGGACCCTGGCTGGACTTTAAAGGGTCAGGGCTTAAGATTAAAGCTTTACGTATTTAAGGATACATGTTTTGTGTTGTGGCTATAGACCATTCGCGATGTGGGCTGTGTGCGTATGGGTGCATGTTATCTCAAATTTCGGGCTGAGAAGTTGCGTTTCCAGCTCAAGGTTTAAACGCGTTACGTAATGGCAGACGAAACAATTTTGGAAAGGACACACACATAAAACAAAACACGAGAAAATGGAAACTCCTTCTTTCATCTTTCGGCATCCTTATAATACAATGAAGATAAGTATCTCGCCGTATATGAGGAGGACAAAAAAACAAACCTATTTTGGGAAATACGAGCACATCACGCCAATGTGTGTACATACTTCAGGTAGCCTGTTTGAGAAAAGATGCCTTTAAAGCCGAACATCTTGCGAACGGTAATGCGAACAATGTGTAAGCTCGCTCTCTTCCTATGCGCACAGCACCAAGACAGATGGTAATTCATCAGCATTCCTGTTCACAAAAAATGTCCATCTAAATCATTTCCCAAAAGACCTTTAGAGCTTTAGGGTTTAGGATTCCCTAATACTAAAGACCTTGAGATCAATCCCCCATAAGTGAAGCTCTTGCATGGAAGCACCAGGATCTGATTCGGAACATGACTCTGCTCAGGAACAGTATGCAAGGATGATCTTCTAGAACCATGGGTTCTCCTACTACCCCCTATACTACCCCCCTACATCCCCCCTAAGTCCGGATAAATTACGTGCAATTTAAGTTGATGAAGGGGGAACCAAGGAGGGGCAGTATAGAGGGGGGTAGTAAGGGACCCATGACAATTGGACGAGAAAACGGAAACTGCTATGGACACTGCGACTATACAGAGTAAGCCAAAGTTAGATAGATCTGCTAGGTGCCTGGGTACAGGCAGGGTTGGAAGGCTCAAGTACGGGCCCGGATGTTTGCAAATTCGACATTTTGCGATGTTTTGGAAGGCCACGGCACAATTTCGTTCGAAAGGTCCCAGCTTGACTTCATTTTGCTGCTTTGCCGTTCTAGCACTCCGCATTGGGCATGCTATGCTTCATCAAGCAGCCGCCCAGAAATGTGTTACACCACCTCGAAGGACCCTTGACAACATTCAAAGGAGTTCAAAGGCTCAGGAATGGAAAGGGCCACTTCTGAGAACACACTGCATCAAGGACTCTTGTCAAAGAAGATTCACCGTTCCGTCATGGCTAAGGACGTAGAATCTTCTAGTACAAGCAAACATTGTGGTTAGGGAATTCCGCATGACTTTGAGGCTATGGCCCTTCGCCGTGCGACCTGGCAGCAACTTGGGCCAACAAGGATGTATTGAAAGAGGGACGTCGGGTCCAGGCTCATAGAGCGCCACCGAGACATGCTTCCTACTTGATGCTTGGACAAGACTTGCTAATAAGCTGACATCGAAGGGATTATCACGAGTTCGAGCAATACATGATTGACGCAAGTTGCCAGCTTACGGGGCTTTATCCTCAACCAGCACCACCGGGGAGTGCAAGCTGAAGGTTGAGGCGCAAGTGAAACAGCTTGCCCGGGCCTTGGGCTTATAGGGCAAAGACACTAGGATAAATAGTCAGGGAGGGGGTGGAGAAGGGGAGGCCAAAAATACCATAGTATAAGATACCATCATATACCATAATATACTATAATACACCAGAATAAACTAGAATATACCATAGTATCCGATCATATACCATAATCTACTATAGTAGACCATTATATACTATAGTATACCTTTTGCACATCAGGCTCTTGTGTGCGGCCAGAACCTGCATGACGAATGTCTCGGGGCTTGAACATGCCTTGGCAGCGTGAAGCGGACCGCATCACTACGTGGCGCTTAGGACCCCTACTAAACCTCTTATTAGGAGGGCTAGCCCTCAGGTACCTATACTAGGAGTAGAAGGGAATCACAAAGGGTTAAGGGTCTAAGGTCCAAGCTAAGTCCCAATGAGAATATGGTCTTAGCCGGGGCATCGTGAGCATGAGCTACATCCTTCACCGGTGGGCACAGATGCCCAAGTTGAAGCACATTGCAGACTTTACTTATGTAGCGTTGCTTGCTGGTCCTATGAATCCGCCAATGACCCACGAAATCACCCAACTCCGAATCCCAATGCATAAACGCTGTCAATCCTGTAGCGCCGAACCCAAAGCTTTGAACAACTTTACCCTAGGAACGCCGCCTGCCGCTTCCACCGCCGCATCGCTTTGTGCGCATACACAACAGCCACAAACTGCTCCTGAGTCATTGGGCATGCTTGGAGGGATCATCCTAAGTTAGCCCCGCAAAGTTCCTTTTGTCAGCCCTTTGTGTCCGAGGTCTTCTGGGATCTGCCGGGGAGAAGTGCGGCTGTGAAGAGATTCATACGGATCATACGTGTGATCAGGCTTCGGGTAAGCAACAGCTGCGACAAGCACCTATCAACTTCTTGCAGCATGCTTCGCATTCCGCGCAGGAGAATGAACATTCCCACGTGTTCAAGAGGATGGTCATCGTGACATTAGACTTGTCCTGGGCTTTTTACACAAGCGCAAGCACGACGTTTGAGATCACTGGAGAAGTCATTCGGCAACACGTGACGCGCCTAGATCCTACCGTAGAGCCTGAATAATTAGCAGAGGGTTTTGGGATTACTTGATATGCATACGGGTCTTGGTAACTGTTCAAACGTCTATAGGGGTCAATATGTGACCCACGCCTCCACCCACGTTTGGGTAGCGACTGCTAGACCTCCTATCTGCTTTATTATCCTTTGACGGATGATTGCTTCCTGGAAGAAGCAATGCCCACGTGATCCTTGGACGTCAGGCAACTGAATACTACCTCTTAGCCAGAGTCCTCTGATCTAGCGAACCTCAAACCTTGAAATCTTCACCATCCCTCGACTCTGAAACCAACATCCGCAGTCACGCGTCATACAGCTCGATTGTCAGCTAGTTTTTCGTATACTTCTAAGAAGTCCTGGCCATTTTGTTTGCTTCAAACAACCAGGGTCTGCTAACCCGTTTCGAAGGAGTTATTGAATATGGCAATTTCCCAAAATGAGGGGACCCCAATATAGACTCCAAAATACTATAATCCTTATTCTAGGGACCCTTAAAAGGTCGTCCTGCAGGCTGCCACTTGCTGCGCCCCAGCCGCCTTTGGGCGTCCTGGGACCCCCCAAGCCCTAAGCCCTGTCCCTAGAACGGAAAGCCTCGAAGCCTCGAAGCCCAATGTTGAGTATACAAAGGCCGAGGTTCAGCTAGAATGGATGGATGTTAGGGTTTAGGGTTTAGGGTTTAGGGGTGTAGAGGTTGAAGCATCTAGGGCGCTGCGAACTGTGCGAACTGCTAAAGGGCGCGGCTAGATGAATGGAGTTGGCATGGACGTCTGAGACTTCAACAGAAAGAGAACGACAGGTTGGGCTGTGGACGTTAGCCAACTGAATAGCATCAACGGCAACTAGGGTGTACAGGGCATCATGGTTGTCTTCAACTGTTCTGGGTTCGGACGAAACCCTTGGCGTTTGGAACTTGGAAAGGAATTAAACTAAACCTTAGGTCAATCTCTATAGTGAGAGCTCCTCAATATGGACTTAATAAGGCCTTAAAAGACCTACAATAGTCCCTTGTGGGAAGTAGCCAGGGCTTGGACCGGTGGAAAACCTTTGCGGATAACATCTAGCCAACCCCCGTATAACAACCCCCCCAATATGGCACTATTATATATCAACGGGAATTGTTTTTATTAGGGGGATGGGGGGGGTTTTAATATTTGCAGCATTTCAGGCTGGTGCCAGGGCTGCAGAAATCCTGTCAGCCATCACTGTTGTGCTATTCAACGTGAGACTTGATAGCTTCCACAAATAGGGGCAGCCCAATCTAGATCCCAATATGCCCTAATCCTTCTTATGGGGACCTAAGCCCTGAACCCCCAAAATGGTACCCGTGATTCTTTTCCAAAACCCTACTTGTTGAGGCAGCGAATCCTACAAGTCAGGAGCTCGTAAACAGGAGCTTATGTGGCATATGGGCCTATGGTCAGCACAATACCAAAGCATACGTTCCACGAGTGAGGCCCAGTGTGGTACAAGCACATCCTAGATATTCCTGGATGTCACATCGAAACCTAAACTTAGCTAGGCACTGAACCTGTGCTCCTGGAGACTGATTTCCTCGAGAATGCCCTTACTTCAGACCCCTGAACCTGAAATTTTCGGTCCCGCTGAGTGGGATGATGGCGCACAACGACAGCACACCGCATGCGGGATAGTAGATCCTTGCAGCCAGGTGCAGTGTTCAGAGAATAGACAAATAAGTAAATTATGCTGGACATGAACCAGCAAGAGGAAGAACCTTCAGCACAATATTCACGTTGCTAGTGTTCATGGCTGCCCACAATACAGGTTCTGCGTCGGAACTCAGTCGGGTTTCAGATTTGCGGGCAGGCTTGAGAGGAGTTGGCCATGCGAGCAATGAGAGCTCACTCCTGAACATACCCGCGCGGTCCACTGGCTAACAACAATCACAGACATATGAAGCGTATGTAGACATTCACCCAACGCTTTCTTTTAGGACTTTTAGCAGGCCCTTTCAACAATGAAGTGGAGCGGTTCTCAGGCATTTGAAAAGCGCTTAGCCCGAACCCCGAACCTACTTGAAGCACCAGAGACTAGGGTCCAGATTTTCAGGCATTCCCACTTTAGATCCAGCCGAGGCACCACAACGGATCATAGAGGTCAGTGCTCATGAGCCATCTGTTCAAGATCGCCACGGCTATCTCAGATGTTCCCGGAGCTGCGTCCCAGAATTGTTTACTTCCAGGTGTCTAGTTAAAAAGCCTCTCCATTAAGATGTGCAGAAAGCCAGAAAAGTGAGACCCTAGTGTTGGAAGAGTGAAACGTTCAAAACCACACAGAACCTCCAAAAGACTCAGGTTTAGGGTTTAGGAAAGAAGAACAGGCAGCTGCCGGAGAACGAGCAGCTTGAGAAGAGGAAGAAAACATGAACACAAGCAACATGAGCAACAAGGATTTGTGCAAACACAGCTCGACACAACATCAATCATGTCAAGCAAGCAGCGGCAATGGCAGTGACACAGAATATGTCTGTTAGGCCTATGAACGAAGCCAGTGACAGAAAGACTATGCAACATCTGGAAGGTGCTGATAAAACTGCAGATCATCGCAAAATCAGGTAGTCAGTGTCACAGAATCCCTAGGACAATCAATTGAACCATCCGCTCCTTGCGTCGATTTCTTTTGCACTTTAGCACTTCAAGACTCACGGCAAGCCCCTACAAACATAAGTTTTTGACACCTTGCGTTTTTTCCTGAACTTTCCTCAGGAAAGCTACACCAGCTTTCAGGGTTGGCCCCCCACATCTAAAGGACATTCGCCAAAAACGCACACTCTCCATTTCAGACTCCAGGTTTAGGGTTTCGGACTTTTAGCTAAGGGTGCATATCCTGAGCCCTCAACCCTCAAGCCTAAGCTCTAAACCCCTCAACCTGATTTACTTCGTGAAGAACTCTGGAAATTGACTGGCCAAGCAGCATTGCCAATTAAGCTCGCGAGCTGGGCAGCGATCCCCATGGCGCTCAGTGCCTGCATGAGATTCTCTGGGATTTATGATGGGATATACCATAATATGCCATAATATATGGGAGAATGTAGGGTTGAGGGGGAATTCCCGCAATAATCGAGAATCAAATGGAGAAGGAGACGGATAGTGAAACGAAAACTGGGGTTCATATAGAGGTTAAGCCCAATAACACTAATGAGACCAATCCATGATCCCTATAACGAGTAGATGAGTACGAGCAATTGTAGTAGAAAAAGAATAGATATAGAAATAGGAGGGGTAACGGCCATAGTAATGGGAGAGATAATAGGAGGAGGAATAGTAGTAGGACTAGTGCAGGAATGGTAGGAGTGGGAATGTAGGAGGCGATGTGCGAATCGGAGTGGAGGGTGAAAGTAGGGTACAGCCCCCACACACGAACAATGTGTGGTAAACCTTATCACATGCAGTGAGTAGTAAATCATCAGTAGTGAGCATGCACTAGGTGGTTGTTACTCCGTGCCAACACTCTCGGCAGGAGCCTTTTGCTTCATCAAACTTACTTCCACATCCCTACGTCGAAATGATCGCATCCACACACGCACAGGCCGCATCCCCGCTGGCCATACTCCCAATTTTGAACTGAGTCTGAACATTTGACTCCAATTCCAGTAGCAGAACCCCACACCTTTAACATCCTGTAAACCCAACTGAAATTTCACGAAATAGGGGGACCCCAATATAGACCCCAAAACACTTTTATCCTTGGTCTAGGGATCCCCCCAAAAATGCTCTAATTTTGGGCAACCCCATATCCCCCTGTCCCAGCCTCCCCAACTCGGCCGGGTGGAGCCACCCTGAGGTCTGCGCTTATGGGGGGGTTTAGGGTATTGGGATATAAAATGGAAGGGAAACGAATATAACATAATCGAGTAATTACTCGATTACCGAGTATATCTTGGGGTTATATCGGGGTTTGTATTGAATTTTTGACTTGAACGCAGCCCAAACGTGCTCTGAGCATGGCGGGCACTTCCTGACCTTACACTCCTAGAATCGGTGAAGCGCTGTGCTGATGTTGCCCTGACACAAGAAAAAACAAACAACACAAAAACCCATTGACCAGACAAGAAAGGTCCCTAGCACACGAGAACAGTACGACCAGAAGAGTCACGAAAAGCAAAACAGAGAAAACTACCGTCAAAACGGGAGAAATCTCTACGCGCGCGCTGACCCTGCCAGCTGCCCCATCCCTGGCAACGCCAGTCGTAGGCACATGAAGCTAATCCAAGACCTCCACTGGGTTAGCCCTGCGGCATCTGCACGCTACGGGTATGTCCTACTGTAACCGCACAGGAAAGCCCGCGCCAGCTATTGACAGGCAGTGCCTGGTCCAAGTGTAGGCGCTGCCTCCATACATGCTTCTGCGCAGTTTTACTGCGGCTGCGGGTTCGGGCCTAAACCGCCCAGGAAACAAAGGAGTTCCTAGAGACAGAGGCCACAACCCTGCTTGGAACCTGGGCAAGAGCACCAGAAGCTTGCGCGGGCACGGGCCTAAACCACTTCGGGACTGGGGTCACCAGGGTGCGTGGATGTCTGGCACTCATGGCGAGATCAGGGCTGCGAATGATAGCCTTGGTTGGAGAGCCTGCACGCGCCTATGGCGCGTTTGGCCTCCACGTGGGGCGGGCCCAGCCTACGTGTAGCGGCGTGGGCACCCTATAAATGAAGCACAAGTGCAGAACCTTGCAGGCCAGCACTCTCCCCCGCATCAGTCCGTGCGCAAGAAGAAAGGCAAGTAAGAACCTTCGTACATCTGTGTCAGATCTGAGGGACCCACCTGAGCTGGTGCTCGAAAGTCATCACCCGCCACCGTGCCTGCAGGACTCATCAGCCCTGGTCGGAAAAATGAGCTTGCCATACGACTGGCTGCCAAGCTCCCATGACTGGCTGAAAAACTCCGACGCATCGTGTTGCCTGCCATCGAAATGCCAGCCCTGAGCCAGCGATCTGAATGCAAAGGATGTGTACAGGTTTAACGCTTGCGCTTCCGTCGAAGTTTTTACAAGGCCTGTACGCCCTGCAGCGGTGACAAATCCAAACCTCGTGCATCAAGCTGGAACAAAGACTGACTATCTGAGTTGATGTAGCAGTATTCAGCAATACGTGTTGGCCTGAAGCAGCTGTCTTGTTCGAGCAATACTCACTGGAGGATCCCGTTGCTAAGGTCCACGAACTTCAAGCAACTGGCTTGCTAAGCTTGTGGCCCAGAGCACTCAATGGTTGGATATTACCTGAGAAACACAAGCAGTGGAACACTCAACGGAATTGACCTTCCGTTCTCCAGCAGCAGGAAAGCTTATCCTTGAAGAGAGCTCCGGCATCCCTTCGCTTGTCTGCTCACATTGTGGTCAGCTCTACTCCACGGAGCACAGTCTTCGCTTACACTAAGCCATTGCAGCCACCCGGAGACCATCGAGAGGTATGTGCCTTCTAGCTTTGACAGGACTATTCATGCTGAGGGTGGCGTTCCGACATGCACAGCTTGCAAGCGATCTTTTAAGCAGTGGCCTGTTTTTTTTTTTTTTTTTTT
>CAJNIZ010046893.1:107443-133280 GCA_905231905.1 Symbiodinium pilosum | reverse complement strand
TTGCTGTCGGGGGTTTGCCCCAACCCGCAAGCTCTCCGGCCGTTGGAGGGAGCTACTGCTAAGTATCAGGCAGGTCCTTTAGGCAAGCTTCGCCAGTCAGTTTCTGCTGCGGCGCGCCCAGAGCTCCCACGAATAGCTCGTAGCGCCGAGGCCCAGGAACTTCAAACGCAATGCATTGCATGCTTTGTGGCTTTGGATTTCGGACTATACAAAGCTTAAGTCGCTAGCAGGAAGGTTCATCACTCGGAGTGGCAGACAGGTCATGACAGTTCCATTCATACGTGTGGATGATTCTCTGCTCAGACCCCCCAAAGGTTGACCTGCCCCTTCTGTAATAAGATAGTTCACAACAAGAACAAACATTGTGGGCAATGTTCCAGTTCGTGTTCTATTGGCAGCTTCAGCACCCTGTTGGGGCCACTGCTGCTCCCGCGGCACCAAGGCGCTCTAAGCAGGTTACTCTCGGTGAGTTGTTCAGTGGAGTTGCCACTCGGGGCTCGCAGGTCCCCCTGGCGGCCGTGGCCACATGCGTGAGGTGCACTGGTTTGCGCAAAACAGAGCGCAGTTTAAAAGCGTACCATGCTTGAAGGGCTTCGGCACTCTCGCGTCACCTCCACCTCGGAGAGCCCAAACGAGACCATATCACAGTCAGCCACACCCTAAATCTAGAAACAGAATTCCCCACCCTCCGATTACATACAAGTGTAATCACTGCTTAGCCTCATTGATGCGAAACTGTAGAGTCTGCATCTCGAAATGATAGTAGGAGAGGCCTTAATGCCCAGGTACGTCAACTCCAATACCCACTTAGAGGCAGGGAAGTACTTGGTCTTGCCTATATGCCAGAGTTTGACCTTGGCATCTGTCTCATCTTGGACCCAGGCTGTATAGGTCTTCGTGACGGTAGGGGCCATCTTACCCGCAAACTTTGCCAGGATATAAAACTTGGAACTGTTGCGGACGAGCTTATGCTGCTGCAAACGATCAAGAGGAGACCGTATCAGGAGGTAACATTCTTCTAACTCTGCTACTGAGCTGACAAAGCGATGGATAGTCAGGTCATCCGCATACCCCGTGAAGTAGTTACGAACTTTACGTTCTCCGAAGAGGGCCAAAAGCTCCTTGTAAAGCTTCCCCGTTAACAGAGTGAACAAGCTAAGAGCTAGTTTACACCATTGCTTAATGCCTGTAGTGGTCTCCACCTCGGTGAAGTCGCCCTGGACTGTCAGCCTCTATGAACAGCGGCGGTGCAAGGCATGGACCAGTGAGACTAGCTTGGGGGTCGGCCCCAAAGCGAGGCGGAGGTGGATTTCACAATGTCAAAAGCCTGGGAGAGGTACAGCGCAAACACAAGCCCCCCTATTAAGTCTCCCTCCGCTCCTGTCGGCTGGCTGGGGCAGTGCCACAAAGCTTTCAGCCATGTTCTGAAATGCTTCACTATCAGGTCGCGGCGTCTGCGGGCAGATCCTAGGGCCGACCAGGCGCGAGCATGGCCTAACACTGGAGTTGAACTCTCCTGCCGCAACCAAAGACGTCCTCGTGGAGACTTGCGTAGCCGCCTTAGATCGTGCTGCCAGGAGCGTAGCCCTGTCTCGACGATTCTGCTGGTGTCTTGGCTGTGGACCACACAGAAGCACAAAAGGGGCACCCCCAACACAAAACGCACCTTTAGAAGACGACCAACCTTCTGTTCCCTCCAGCGCGCCTGCCGGGCATCGATGTGCGGTGACAAGAGGACCATAACTCCGTCCGGCTTTGTGGTAAGGCTGCTTTGGCTTGCGGCCCCGTTTTGGTTTGGGATCGATGCCGGCTTTTGCTGAAACATTGGAGGAGGAAACACAGGTCTATCCTTGCACCGTGACTTGAGCTGATGCGGTCCAGTGGGTTTCTTGGAGTATGAGGATGTCACAGCTGTCCTTCGCTTCGGTCCTAAGCCAGTCAAGGACCTCAGTCCACGGTTGATTACCTAGGTGGCCCGCATTCCAGGATATGCATCTGAGCGGCTTGACAGGGGTTCCACCCCCATGACCCTGGGATGGGGTTGGAGAGCGGTTGAGATGCTGACTGGGAGGGCAGGTACGTTCTCGCATAACTTCATCGCACCTCGGCGGCTTGCCTTTATAAATGGAAGCATCCCCATCCCTTAGGGCATGGCGACATGCTTTCTTAAATGACTACTCCACCAATTTGATAACGGGTGGAGTGTTCGGGTGCTAATGCTGTGCGCGTGCTTCGCATACCTTATGACATGATGCTGAGAAGGGATGCTCCTTCCACCTTGCGCTATGGTGGAAACCCTACCACTTACCCAGTACTACTTGCGTTTGCAGGTGCAAGGGTCCAGGAATTGGGACCTGGCGGCCCGGCAGCAGACGGGTTATACTGGGATAATGGAAAATAAAATGGAAACTACTATTCAGGATTTAGGGTTTAGGGTTCCAAGGACTTGTGCTGGTATCTCTCTTGGAGGGATAGGATATGGGTACACGCACCACCATACGGGAAAAGTCGTAAACACACCATTTGGGAGCCCTGTTTTGTCAGGACTCCCAAGGTGTCCACTGACCCCCCAAAAAATCAAGCTAAGTTTTCAAAATGCCTTCGCTTTTTGAGCCTTTTTAAGATTCAAATCTTTGGTTGGGAGGTTGGCGTTGGGGCAGAACCATTTGACATATTTGGGTTGTAGGGCTTCGGGGCGGCGTTGGTTTACAATGTTCAGCTTTGGTAAAAGCTCTTGCGAGCTTGAGCCTGAACTCCTCAAGCAACCCCCATGCATCTTTCTACAGGATTCAGTGCAGGACACTCGGCTCCTTGAAAGAAAGCACCACATGACTACGATATCGTAGTCTCCATAAAAACTGGGAATTCATTCTATCCCTAAGTACTAAAATGCTTCTTATGGAGACTCACCCCAAAGAATGCCTGCTTCTTGGAGATCCCCATAAGGCATTACTTCCGGGTCTTCATGTGACCATGCTCGAGTCGGCTTTACCCGCTAAACTGAGACAACCTCCGCAGCATTGCTTGTCACCACAAGCAGCCCGTCAAACAGTATCCTTAACCACACAAGGAAGAGCAGTTGGAAAGTTGACCTTGAAGCCTTGCGACAGTTGGGCTGAAGACGCGGATTTAGGGCTTACGGTATTGCGGTTACGAGCAACGAAGTTGGGGTTCATGACGCCTGCAGCGCTCTGCCACCTCAACAAAACTCCGAAGTTGTCCTTCGGTGGTCTTCTGCTGTGCCTTACGAGGTGCAGCTAGGGAAATTGGAAGGAAGCTCCTCAGCACAGAATTTGCGGTCCTTTTCGGGAAGTCCTTCTATAATAGTAGGAGAGGATCCTTCCGCAAAACACCACCTTGAGACCCTGACTCTCAAATCCAAAGCCCTTCCTCGCTTTACCCTTGAATTGCTAGACGTGAAGTGCCTTAAGAAGCTACGGCGATGTGATGCCTTGAAGTCAGATTAGTTTCTTTTCTTTAATTTTGCGCGGATCCCTTTAAGCTTCTATAGCAATGCAACTTAACCGATGAAGGAGCAAAGTTAGCAAGGAGCCCGACCCAGAAACGAGGCGCATGAGAGGGACGTTCGGAAGGCCAGCGTAGTTGAGGCAAATGACCTTGGTCTCTGGTCGTTCTGTTGGCAAGCTCTTCTAATGATTCAGCGTCTAGGGGTTTAGGGTTTTAGTGTTTAGAAGCTAATGATTCTTTGGCTCCCACCAGGAAGTTGGCCTGCTGCTCTTGACCAGTGGGTAAAGGCTTGAATGTTGCGGGCTTTCCAGGCTGATGGATTTGTGCTCGGGTTGTTGCACCTGATGACGTCAAACAGAACATGTAAGGGTTTCCCAAAATAGGGGTACCACTTTGAGTGTCCCCACCATAAGGGCTACAGTATTTTGTGGTCTATATTGGGGGTCCCTCTATTTTGGGAAACTACCATCTATCTTCAGAACCCCCATCTCTGGTTCCTTATCAGCGTATGATTGAACTTCACTGTCTTGTATTCCTTGATATTCATGGTTTGCACTATGGTACCACCTCTCGCAAGCTAGTCTGAGCCTTTAGGGCGTTGAACGCAGATGGGTACTACGCAGATGGGTACTGCGGTGGGCATACCCGTCCCTGATGAGGCTGGTGGTAGTTTCTATACATCGGGGGACCCCAATATAGACCACAAAAAATTGCAATCCTTATCATAGACCCCCCAAAAACCGGTACCCCTGTTTCTGCTAGCGTGGTCATTAATGACCGTGTAGGATATAAAGGTTTTCAACGTCCAAACCAAAATAACGTTCATGCTCCAAGGGCATACATCCTGTTCCAAGAGCATGCACCCACCAGAGCGTCCATGCCCAAACCATACCAACGTTCGTGTTCCAGAAGCATACGGTCGCCAGAGCATCCATGCCCCAACAAAAATGACGTTCGTGTTCCAAGAGCAAACGGTCAGCAGAGCACTCATGTCCAAAACATAGCAACATCGTCGTGTTCCAAGAGCATCCGGTCGGCAGAGCCTCCGTACCCAAATCATATAACCTTCGTGAGTGTCTACCCGCATAACAGTGGCCCTGACCTATGGTTTATAGGCGAGCAGCTGGCAGTGCGCGCCAGCAGCCGGTGAACACATTTTCCCGTGCAGGCCCTTTGGGGTGTAAGACAGAATCCTGATAAAACGCAGTACATTGCGCACTCGGAAAGGCAGAATAACGCACATATCGCGTGATTTGGGCTCTGTCTTTCTGCTACACCTTTCCAGAATGCGCTGTACACCGCATAATACTATGCGGTTTGTTCATAAAACGTGTACCGGATGCGACCTGCTGAAACGCTGCGGTCGCTAACCACGATGTTACCCTGTTTTTCTATACCCTCTGGTCTTGATCGCCTCATAGCGGATCATCCTTAGCCGCAAGAAACTGTTTTGTGAGATGATCTGTGGGCAGGACATATTTGCGTGCACATTCTTATGTAGAGTACGCAGTGGCTGCAGTGTGGCTCGCAGAGTTTGGTGTTTGGGATTTCAGTGGCTTTGCTTCCAGCACAGGCTTTTTTCGATGATTGGAACTAGGTTTTCGTAATATGAAGCCTGAGTTCGAACAGCCGCTGAAGATTGTGCTCACCACCACCCAGAAAAGCACGCCCGCCTCGCCCGCCTTGTTGCAAATCCCAGGCTGTAACCCCCAAACTCTGGGCGCCCCACTGTACACCTTATTAGCCCACCTATGTTTCTGAATGCTGCCAGCTCTTCTAATGACAGAAAACTGCTTAACGTCCTGGTAGGCGGTGCATTGCAAATCCCTGTATGTGATGGCTTGATTCCAGTTGAAGCTACATGTAGAAATTTGTATGTCGCAGCCCTATATGCAGCAGTAACCATCATACGCATCCAATTCGTAGCATTGAAAGGGTGACAATCGAGCTTAAACATCACAGCTTTGACTACAGGAGCTTCAAGTAGAGGCGGTCATAAAGAGCAACAGCAGCTCGCTTCTTGCACATGCTACATACCACAAATTGTTCAAGGATTTGCTCACACACTTTGTTCATTCCCTGTTGCCTCCTGGTTTACTAGAACCTCCGGTCTTGCCACATATTTTGGATTCTGTATGAATACTGAATTACTCCTGAGGTGCGAGTCATGCCATAGATACTCCTCATCTTCTTTGCGCTGTGACCAGGATTGCTAATTCCAGTAGCTTTCTTCATGTCATCATGGCTATGACCCTGCCTGATAGTAGTATTATTATAATGATTACAACTGTTGTTGTTCATTCCAACCGTCAAGCTTTCGCGATCCACATTTTAGCATCTTGCGTCCCATGTGTTTTTTTGGTGGATTGGGCTTTAAGCATGCGAGCTCCTGTCCAGGGCCAGCTTGCAGAAACTACGTAGGCCCGAATCTGTATCATGTTAGGGGGGCGCCTACCAATTCTGGCCTTCCGTTGAAACACGACACAAAGAGTTCTCGGCAAAAGAAATGTCTACTAACATCTGCAATAGCTTCAACCCCTTACGCGTCTGTGTTGGAACAGACATTCCATAATTGAGCCCTCTAAAGCAGGGAGATTCAAGGAATGATAGCCGCCTCCCCACTTCCTAGTGATACACCCCCCCCCCCATTCCCCCGTAATACAACTTTGGGGAACGTTTATTACTAGCGAGGGTGGGGTCCTGTTATTAGGGGAAGGGATTGTAGTGTTGTTGCGACATGTATAATGACTTCACAATCAACACCTGAGCACCTGGCCACCACAGCTATAAACCACATCTGCCGAACCTGCAGGCGCACACTTTTTTAGCAGATAGGGTAGGCTCTAGAGTTTAGGGTTTAAGGGCTTAGGGGTTTAGGGGTAAGGGCGCTGAACGACTGTTCAGGAAGTAGATCTTCTGAAAGGTGCCAAATTTCGTCTGCAGCAAAAGTCCCAAGGTTGTTTGCTCACTGTGCCAGCTCCTGCCAGAAGCTGGGCTTCACGAAGTCTGACCGAGGTTGGCGGTACAATGCTTCTAGAGAACACGGGTGCACAAAAAAGAGGCCAACCCCATACCAAGACTTTCGCTACATTTTCCTCAGCCACACCTCTTCAATCTGCGGTAACTTCGGACCGAAGCTTCTCGGACGGCTGCAACAACGATGATGAATCAGGAGACTGGTGCAGGGCACATGGAGTTTAAGGTTTCCGGTTTATTAAGGTTTCCGGTTTAGGCTAGGAGACCTTTGTGCTGATGGAGTGGCCGGCATCGGCTGTGTTGGCCACTGCTTGACCAAGTCAGCAAAGGAGGGTCAATACGGCAATCCTGAGCATTACAAACCCTGCAGGTCTTGCCGCCGTTCATCCCGCAGGAGCCTAAAGCCTGAAAGTCCAAAAGCCTAAGCTACCGTCCTCTGAACATCCTAACCCAGACCTCCTATCACCAGGATCGCGCAAACTCTGAATTCCTTCATGAACCCCTGAATCAACTGAACCCACGAACCACTGCAAACGGCAACAACCCCCCCAAATCCTAACTTCCCCAAGAGGCAGCAGCCCCGTAGCTTCAAAACCCCTGGATCCTAAAATCCCGGTTTAAACCTGCGAAGCCTTGACGTCCCTGAAATCCCTGAACCCCGCAACCAGCTCTCAAAAAGCAGCCCCGGGAACACCTGGTTTAGGGTTTAAATTTTAGGGTTTAGGGTTTAGAAAAGAACCTCTCGAGCGCAAAGCCACTAAATTTCAACCCGTGGTGCCTACACTTTTCCACAACCCTAAACGTGCACAATCCCTGAAGCCTGAAAATTCTACACACCTAGCATAAGAAACACGGCGCCACATGAACCAAACCCTGAAACCCCAACATATGTGAGCTCCCAACCCAGGACCCTCACAATGATAAAGTCTTTCGTGACAACGAACGCCCCTAAACCCCTCAAGCAACAAACGCCCCTCTCGGCCCGAAATTCGCGGATCGTCTGAACCTAAAAGCCGAGAAACCTGAACGACCTCCCCAAAACCCTACAGCTGCGGAGGCCCAGAAACCCAACCACAACATCCCTGAAACTGAAATCCTGACAATGAGACCATGCAGCCACTAACTGAACATCCTCAAACCCCAAACCATGTAATTGAACCAAGGGGCTTCTTACAGGGTCTAGCGGGTGCGGCTTTTGGGAGCCTCTTGGGAATCCACTTGAAGGAAGTACGGCATGAACGACAAACAACTTTTTCGGACTCAGGTCACGTGAGTCACAGTGCATGTGTAAAAAAGCACCCAAATCTCTTCAATACCCTGGCCGTGAACCACAAGCCGCCCGAAGACCTTTGAATCACCACCTCCGCCATGTAACAACCCATCCGCCCCAATAACACATGTTGCCTAACGCAATCCTACGGCATCGCAAACTGCCACCTGGAACCCCTAAACACTAATCCCAAACCCTTCCAACCCTGAAGACCACTTCAAATTCTGCTACCTCAGCCATGAAGGCACCGACGGTCACTAGGATGGACGTCATTGGAACCTGCTGGGGCTGGGATGGAGATTCGCCTTGTTCTCGTAAGTTTGCCGGGGCCGCGGAAGGGTGTGATGGTGCACGAGGAATTTCAAGAACTCAGGGAAGTCAAGGGCTTGGGGTCTGTGGGCTCACGACTGAGCTTCATCCAAGAGAGGCAGCAAAGAAGAGCTTAATCTTGGCTTGGAAACTCCGGGTAGGAACTTGCAGGGTGGTAGATTTGGGTTCACAACTCCAAGGCTGTTGGTGCGCAACCATCGGCTCAAGTAGTTCATAAACTTCGGGTTCGTGCCCGCCGGAAGTCCCCTGGTAGAACTGGTCGTGCGACGGCAGAGTGCAAAGTCGGCCGTAGCACAAATAGATTCTGCGGCTCTGCATGAACAGTTATTTGTCTCAGGGGCTCCTCGCTAGCCCAACAAGCTAAGGGGCTCATAATTTTGTTCACCAACCGATGGGACTAGATGACACACAGTGCAGGGATCAAGGTTCGAATGCCCAGTGGTCTCTTTGCTGAGTAGCTTCTGCAAACAGAAAGCCGTCCTTTTCATTGATAATCAAAGCTCTTTCGTTTCAGGCGCCGTGCAACCTTGAACAGTTCTGAACTTAAGTCCTCAGCCCTCAAACACTGACAGGGAAGGCTCCAGCATCCACAAATACAATCATCCGCAGATAGCACTCTGTGCAATTACAGTACTCAGCGCTATAAACACACACGAATATATCTGCATATCCACTGCTGCCGGGCACCATTCGACGAAGCAGGAAGAGCGGACCGCCCCCTTGACCCAGACACTTTTAGAATTTTTAAGTATCTGCTGAAGGGCTATTGGCAAAAACACTTTTGCAAATGAAAGGTCTCCAAAAATCACTACGAGTAGTAGCGCTCCCGTTTGCTGCTGATTGGCATTACTCCCACTGCCTCCACTTCTTGTTCTGCTACTGCTGCTGCAGAGCTAAGTACTCCTCCTACTATTACTACTACTGCTGCTGCTGCTACGACGACGAAGACAAGAAGGACGAGGACGAGCTGGAGGACGGCCACGAGGAGAACGACGACGAGGACGACGACGACGACGACGACCAGGATGACCACGAGGATGACCATGTCGCTACATAGAATCGGCAGTAACGGAGATAGTCTTCTAGTACATCTACTACTGGTGTTGTCTCTATTTCTATTTCTGCATCTGGCATCTACTCCTACTGCTTGGCTTCGGTCAGCTTAGTTGAGTCCGACCAGCTTGGGGGCGTAGGGCTGTAACTATGACCTCGCACTCCCTGGCTTTCTATTATCTGACATTATCTCCTCTTGGAACTCTGTTGTGCCATCTGCCTTTCGAGATGCCTCGTTCATGGCATGGCACCCTGGTCTTGCATCACAGCTCAACGGTGCGTTTTGCAAGTAATGGCATGCTCTTATTCTAACAACAACAACAACAGCAACAACAACAACAACAGCAACAGCAACAGCAGCAACAGCAGCAACAACAACAACAACAACACCAACACCAACACCAACACCAACACCAACACCAACACCACCACCACCACCACCAACAACAACAACAACAACAACAACAACAACACCAACAAAAATGCCAAGACACCACGTTTTGGCACTCTATCTCACTCGCCTGTTTTGGCTTTGCTTGGCTCAGTCCACAATTATGTTCCTCACCCATTCTCAATGCAACTTCAGCCGCTTGAATACCAAGTTGCAGGGCTCGGAGACTTTGCGTTGCAAAGGGCCACAAAGCCAAGGAACAAAAGGCATGGCCTATCCTGATAGTACTGCCCGCGATGTGTCAACTTCGCTGAACGAAACGTGCCCTTCCAGTATGCTTGAAGCTTGGGTCCCGCCCCGTTAACAGTGTGTGATGAGGGTCATCTCTGTTAATGAGCGGCGGCAGTATTCAACGTCAAACTCTGGTTCCGAATCAGCTCTGCCTTCGCGTTTACTATAGTTTCCTTAGACATATTTCCTTAGGGTTATACTATAATAGGAATTAAAAAGAATTCCTAAGGACAGCACAGTTTGCAGTTTACATGGTTTCAGGGCTATTCGACGCCTAACAGGCCCTCTTGCTTAAACCCCCAAAAGGAACCGATCTCTGAGGATGCCGCTCTTTGAGAGGTAGCCGGTCACCAGGTTTCCCGGAATGGCTAGAAGCTGGCCTGTAGAATTTTGAGTTTCAGGGCTCAGAATACACGGGTTGTTTGTCTTACTGCTGATGGTTTCAAGCAGTCATCGTGCCACCAATACAGAATATGGGAGGCAGGTCAAGGAGGTGCAGTTGCATCCCGAGAATGCAACCTTCAACTTCCCTGCGCTGCTACACCCAAGACCTTCCCGCAACAGCTTTCGCGCCACCCCAACTTAAACGTAGGTGGCCCTAAAGCTCCAGAAGAACTTTGGTTGCCACTCCTCCTTGATTCCAGAGGGTAGAGGAGACTATGCACCCCCCAGGAACCTAGAATCTGCTACTCGGTTACCGGAACCATGTGGCAAGACTTAAAGGCAAGGTTCGCTGTGAATATTGGTTGCGATATGACACCACAACTACCGAGTGCTCTTGGAAGTCTTTTTAGGCCTGAAACGGTCTTGGAGTGGTCCTGGAATGCGGATAAATTGCTCTCAAGCGCTCTTGAAAAGCTCTTTGACTTAGTCCTGGAGTGCTCTCGGAGTTCTTGTTGGTAATGTCGGGCTGATGCTGCTCGGAATGGTGCGTGTCTATCAGTTCTTCTGAGAACCAGAATAGTTGAATGGCTGTTTATAAGTGTCGGTTGATGGACCTCCGATGCAAGTGCGACGGCCGTATTTGGTGACGGCTCCGAATAAAGGCTGTTTGGGATCCGCGCTTGGGCTTGGGGCGGGCGGCAGATGTGCCTCTACTTTCCTCAATTTCAACGAATAGGTAATGATATCTGTTGGGTTCTTGAAGAGCCACGCAAAAGTGCCAGTAGCTGCGAGGATCATGAGTTTGGTTCTCCAAAATTCTGCAGCAGGTCTGCAATTGTCAGGACGCTTGCTGTAGGAGCAACCCTCAACACCTGCCGCCCAACGCAGCACGGCTATGCTTGCTGAACGCGCAGCCTAAATTAGCACACTGTGCGCATGAATCCTGAACCTCCTAGCCAGATCAGCTGGCCTGGGATCATGGTCAGCACGGCCACCTGCCCACAACCACCGAGCGGGTCGAATTGCAAGTGTCTCTTCTCAACAAGCTGCTTCACATTATACTTGAAAGGCCCTGGGCGTAGTAAGACTTGTCGGGCAATGTAGAAGCCGTCACCATCTTTTTCATACCGTTTAGCTTTTGACAAGCTGATGTTCCTGTAAACGACTGTTCAACTCGGGGCAGTTTCATAGTGCAGCGCTGGTACAAAAAATCGAAGGTATTGCAAATCCATCAATGACTAGCCTGAACATGTACCCTAAATGGAGCTAAAGGTGGCTTCCGAAGGTTCAAGGCGGGGTCGGGGTCTACAGCCTCCATGTTCCAAAGCTAAACTCACAAGAAGTTGGCAATGGAGTGCGAGCCTCCGCTTCTCTGGCTTACGCGTAAAGGTTCAGGAAACACAACGGATTTGACAAGTCGTTCTGCTTGGAAACCTTGACTGTTGTTGGGGCTCCTTATGTGCCCATCTTGTAGGCCTGGGACACACTAATTCTGAAACGCGTAGTTAAATAAATACCTTCCGCAGGAGGATGACTCATCTGGGGTTAGGCCGATCGAGCGTTCGAAACATTCTCCAATGTCCGAAAAAACAATCCTTGGATTCGAACTCGGAATTCGCACCCGAGGGGACCATCAAACAAGAAGGCCTCAATGATATTGCGGTCTTTTGGACGTACTTTCTTCCACAGTTGTACTTGGATTAGTACCATTGGAATTACTTATGCCCCTATAATACCACCGAAGACTTCAAGTGCGAACGTCAATCCTCAGCAGCTAAAATCGCACACAAAGCCTTAAAACATAACCGTGCGCCAACAATGCCAGGATCCTTTAGACTTTAAAGCAAAACCGAGTCCTTCCGCATCCCCACTGGTGACGGTGTGCTGCCCTCTAACCCTAAACCCTTCAAACCCTCTAAACCTTCTAAGCCCTAAACCCTCTTAACCCTACACCCTCTAAACCCTTGACCCTTTAACCCCTTTGAACCCCAAACCCCTAGGCCCTCGGAAACCCTAGGCCCTAAATAACCCACCCGGGCACCGTTATGATCTCTTGCCGTGTGCCGTAGGGAATCAGGCCCATGGACTGATTGAAGAACTGCCTGGCTGAGGGGTTTAGGGGGTTAGGGGTTTTAGTGTTTAAGGATTTAGTGTTTAAAGGAGGTTTTTCAGGGGTTAGAGGTTCTAATGCTTTTTAGGATTTAGGGTTCGAGGGTTTTAGGGCTTCGATCTTCCAAGCTTGTCTAGGGGTTTCGGGGCTTGGGGGTTTAGGGATTTTTGTTTTCTCGGGCTTAGCGTCACTGACGAAGAGTGCATTGGAAATGGTTGATGTTTCTTTGACTTTTTGTGCCTGCCAGAATTTCAATGGACATGTGGCTCTAAAAGGTAATTCACTCAACAACCCATCAAATTCCAACTGAAAAGCTGATGTTTTACCGCTAGCCATCGCAAATTCAGGAATACAAACGGGGTCGTTCAAAATCATGGGCTTTCTTTGGGTGCCTTGTGCAATAAGGAGCATACTAAGACAGGACCCCAAAAAGGCCCTAACCCTTGAGCCCTGCATAATTCAGAACAATCTACCGCATGAGGTCGAGGAGTTATGTGTAGCCATGCATGGTATGGGCTGGGCAATCAAGGTTCAAATGCCAAAAGTTTGGGGCTTTAGGCTCCCACTACCATCCTTGGAATGGTTGTTGGTACCTAAAACCCTCGTTATAGGGTACGCGGACCCGGGGAAAACATGAAACGCGTTACCCCCCAACGTTCCAGTTGCGAAACTTTGCAACGAACGACGTAGGGTCCTCAGTTATTTTCCGGTTCCCCGAACCCTAAATCGCAAATAGCTCCTAGTGAGGAAGCAGGGCTGGAGGGCGTGGTCAATCGCCTAGGACTGGGGCGATTGGTCTGATCGGCTAGATGACTGCAGGAAATATGTGTGGAGTAGCTTGCAGCGTCAAGTGGGCTGTATGGTTTTGATGTTTAACTTGAAGGGCATACAGTATTCTATTGCCAGCAGATGGCCTACGCAGGGTTAGCGGGGTGAGATTGTTGGCAAGGACACCTGCTTCATCTGGGAATGGAATCGGTGAATCAACACGCTGCGGCATAGATGCCGTGTGATCCTGAGTGATATGGGCTGAAACTTGTGTAGTTCTGACCGAAGCAAAGAGAAAGCCAGGAGCATGCTCACGGAGAGACCATCTCGAACTGAGCAGCGTTTCTTAGTTGAATCATAATACGCCCATATCCATGCGTCGCGGTCTATATTCGAGGCTCGCTTTTTATGGAATATATACCAACGTTTTGCCCACTTCGTAGTCCCACGACTCCACAAGCAAGCCCAGACCTTGGATCATGGCAGACACCCTGTAGCATCCAGCGCAGACGAAGGACTCATGATTGTCACCTTGGGAGTCTGAATCGATTTCTCGCAGCTGGAAGGAGCACCAGCGGTGTGATCCGCAAACCTGCTCAAGCCTGTAGACCGTGTGCTCATGTTCTAAAAAGCGGTCCTCAATAAAGCCTACAGACCCGCCGTTTCCTGCCCAACTTCGTTGCAATACTGCCACATGGCGGAGCCTCATCGTTCGACCTCTTGTACCTACAGATCTACATCTAGGGTGCTGTAGACCCCTGATTGGTAAAACCCCCTCCCCGTAATACGCACTAGAACCGGGATCCTAACACTAAGGCCCCCACAAGGATGGGGTTATAAATTGGCAGTCAGCATGCTGTGTGGACGCGCAGTTTGCCCATGCGTGAAACCCTAAGCCCTACTGGACGAAGATGTGGAAGATCATAGATGCGCTAGCCACGATTCTTCGCTTTGACAGGGAGGCAGGAAGAGACACCCCTTGACCCGAGAAAGCTTTTCAGTTGGGTTTAGGGATAAGGCTTGCGTCAGCATGCTAAACCGCAAGCCCGAAATCATCGACTGCCGAATTCATCGACTGCCAAACCTTTGCCAAGTCCAGGCCGGAAGTGCCCTCCGATGTCCATGACCAGCTGGCCAGCGAACCTAGAAGTTAGGTACTGCCCCTACCCAGTAATAGCCTACAATAAGGCTTATATTCAAGGCTGTTTGTATCCATATCAATAATCTTCTCCAACTGCTACTGAGTGGGCGGCAGTGTCCAACCTAGAAGGGCCAATGCGATGCTTTTTGCACATCTTGATCTCCTTACCACGGAAAATTCTTAATGTTGGATATTCAACCAGTGATGATAAGGTCCTGTGAGGGGCAAAGCAAGTCATGCTAGTTTTTCTTGGGCGCTCCAGGTTTAGAGGGGTCCTGTTGAGGAAAGATGAAAGAGCGGTAAAACATCTACAAAGTGACAGCTTGCCCAAACCCCAAACCCTAGACCGCAAGTAAATGCAATGTTCTTGACTCGGCAGGATGAAGGCAGGCGTGGCATGCCAACAGCCTAGGACGCAAAGTTCGAATGACTTTCATATTTCTACCGATAAAGAGAATTCCGCATCACAGCCAGTCTACCGCTTATCTATATTCCTCCACAGTCCTGGCTGTTTCAAGGACTCTGCTTTCCGTACCCTACAACCTTAGAGTGACCATGCTCCTGCAAACTCTTAAGCCCCCCTCCACCATAAAGGCCTATGGGTTCCACCACAGGCCTCAATGGTGAGCAGTCCCTTGTCTGTTTACTTGTTAAGCTGCGTGGTGGATCCTCAAAGGAAACCTGTCGATACAATCCCAAGTACTGCAGTGTTAGTATGCATGCGCATGTCTAGATCTGCCCTCATGATTCCACAAGACATGGCCATTCCCTACCACCGGGCCCAACTTGTTTCCTTATAGCTATCAGTCATGTCTACACGTCTTTGAAACCTTTAATGGAAATCACCTGAGACCCCGCTTTGGACCAAGCGAGGACCCTTGAAGCCGGCTGAATTATCTTGAGGTTTAAGTTAGGAGTTTCCAAGGTCTCAGGTTTCTTGTCATACTCAACCCTCAGCCCATATTACAGTAAAGTAGTCTCCATTTTCCTTTCCATTATCCCCATATAACCCCTAGAACCCGATTATAATATAGCAGTTTCCATTTTATTTTCCATTATCCCAATATAACCCCTATGTAACCAGTTTTCTGAGTTTCCGAAACGAAGACACCCAGAGTTTGCTCTCGCAAGGGAGCTGCCGAGGTGCATCAGCAAGAAGGCCGCAAACCTGGCAAGACACCCTGGACTCTGGGAGTTTCCCAAAATCACGGTATTCCAATCTAGACCCCCAAATGCTCTAGTCCCTATTGTGGGGAACCGCAAAAAGATACCCTAACTTTGGGGAGCTCCCCCTAATTTTGGGGGATTTAGGTTATGGGGTTCAATATGAGAATTATCTTGGCATATAAGTAACGACCATATAAGGACTGACTACATAAGGCCCATGCATTTATGGGTCCCCTCCTGAGAGCCCCTTGGTGAACTGAATGTAAAGGCCCTCAACAATTTGAAGAGGCCTTTGGGATACTTAGGCGATAAGATGTACGAGGGCTTTACTTGAAACAGACTTGCAGCTGAACCTCGGATTTAAGTCCTAACCATGTGGTTCGTGGCCTCGGACTGCGAGAACCGCGTGCGAAGTATTGCTTCAGAGGACCGGTCAGGCTTTGGTTCCAGCGTCAGGAAGCAGATTAAGCATGTGTACCCAGTGGAAGATTGCGATATCGAGCGGTATGCAAATTCTGCGACCGTCTTGCATGAACGGCCTCCAACAGGGACAAACAATGAAAGAGGAACCCCTAAACCCTAAAGCACGGTTTGTAAATCTTACCTTATGCGCGTCTCCAAAAAAAGCGGGGCCCTCGGTGGAGTATGTCTGATCAGTATCAAGATATTTTGGGGTTCATGTTGAGCGGGAGCCCCCGTGCATTAAAAGAACCTTAAGACGTGGCTGTGTTTGTTGGGGCGGCGTTTGCACGAAATGTGGTGGGCCGTCTGTCGGGCTTCGTGGACTTGTGACTTGTCGTGCAATCGGGTTGAAGCTGCCCTGAGAGGGCTTCGGTACTGAACCTTAATGATGAAGTTGGGTGCACAACTGCAATGCATCTTTGAAGTCTTGGGGTTATATGGGGTTTATATCGGGGTAGTGGAAAATAGAATGGAAACTACAATAATTTTGGGGTTAGCAAAGCTTTCTCTCATCATCCAGTATCCTCAAGCAAGCTCTTCTCATTCCTCAGTCTTGCAAGTGTTGGGGCCGGGGGTGATGCTTGTAGCGTCTGCTTCAAGCTCTGAAGCCCCGTGAATGTCCAACCCGTTCAGACAATAGGCACCAGACTATCATCACATCTTGCTGCATCATGCGGGTGTATGATCATGATCAGAAGAGGTGCTGAAGTTTGGTAGGTTAGGTAAGAAACAAGAAACTTGCCAGTGTTCCTGAGGATGTCAGAACGCATTTTGGGAGTTGACAGTTTCCCATAACACAAACACGTCTCAGCAGAAAAGCCTGTGGGCCCCAAACAAAGCATGGAAGGCAGCACTAGCTTCCAGGAAGCCATGCTTGCAGACTGAAAACATCCTGGAACTTTCACATACTCTACCCAAAGCAACCCGAAATCTCAAGCTCTTGAAATGTACTTCGTTCGCTGTTAGGTCTCCTTCTTCCAACCACTGCCAACTATTCTGTTTTAATGTCACTATGAATGTACAACCTCTGCAGCCGCTGCTGTTTCATACACAGGCCGGCAGAGCCAAAGACGCCGGAGCCTTCGGTTCCCGAAAGCCAGGCGCACCGGCAGAACAAACTGCCTCTGAATATATATTTGGGGGGATGCCAAAATTAAGGTCCTTTTTGGGTACCCTAAATATTAGGTGCCGTATTATAATAGGGATCCAAAAGGGGACCATAATTTTGACAACCACCCATTTGTTTTTGCCATGGGCCGGGTTGGGGTGTAAAGGTTGAGACGCTTCGTGTTGATTTTGGGGCAAACGGTGTAGGATGCAGGCTGAAGAGCTTCGATTCAGAATCTTTACCCATATCATCTCCAATAATGTATCGGCCTGCATAATCGCCCAATTTTTCACTAAATGATGCAACAATCCCAATGAAATCCCCAACAATGTGGTAGCTTGATTTTCACCTCCCTTCTTTCAGTGAGGTTCCAAAAAGAGTAGCGAAGGTGTAGGTATTAGGGGTGTAGGGGCTTAGAGAATAGGGTTTAGGGTTTAGGGGTTTGGGGTTTAGAGGTTTAGGGTTTATAGGTGTTTCGGCAACCCAAAGAAAGTGCTCGTCAGTGGCTCCCATATGCGGCTTCCCAAAATTAAAGGGGCTGAGGGGGAACATCAAACGGAAAAGCAATTCGAACATCAAATGAACAAGCAAATCGAAAATGAACTGAAACATGGGACTTTATGGGGTTTAGAGGGATTGGGTCTGCCAAAATTAGAGGTACATGTGTTGGGGTCCCTGTAATAAAGATTATACTATTTGGGAATCTATATTGGGCTTCCCCAATTTAAGGAAGCTATCATATCCTTCTACCTCTATAGGGTGTGTTTCTTGGGACAAATCATTTGGTTTTGTTATAGGGTCATTATGTTCGGTTTAGGTTGTGGGTTATCTTCGGGCCTCATACCGGTAATGGAGAATCTATGCAGAGGTTGCGTAAAGAATTTATCTGATGTAGAAGCCAAATCATTTTCCGATATCACTTTGAGCTTGTTTCGAGGTACCCTCTATAAAAACTACCCCAAGGCAGTGAGGCTTCTTCATTGCATGGGCCTTGTTTATGGAAACCTCCACACACTGCCTGCGTGCAGCTAGCTTCTGATTTGTGTAGTCGTCCCTACAGACTCGACACAAACATTGCCCGTGGCAGAAACTAACCCAATATCATCATGGCTCCAAATAAGCAGGAAAAGGAGGAGAGGACTTAGATGAGGAACAAGAGGTGAAGAGCAGGGCAACATGACATAAGACTAACTCCGTCAAACCTCTGACCATAACACTCTCAGTTTCATGGGCCCACAAGTCCCAGGCACAAACACGCACAGAATCCCTGCCGCAAAGGACAAGGCGGTAGCAAGAACTCTTGCAAATCAGCGACTTTCATGGGATTAGAATAGACAGTGGAGTCCACACCAGTCAATGTCAAAGCTTTACTGGCTCCCTGCACGCCCATGCTTCAGTACAACAACCACCAAGACTACGAGTATCGCTGCGCATTGCCCTCCTTTAAGACAATCTCAGGCTACAAGCCCCAAATGGACCTTCAATCTGTCTATCCTCCACCCCATAATGCTTGGATGCTCCGCTGTTCCTGGCACAATAAGATGAAACCCACACCCTGATTGAAAGGATTTTTTCTGTTGTGAGTTGAAAGTTTCTGGTGCTTTAGCAGATGTTTAGCGTATTCCGATGCCCCGGGCATACTTTTCAGGCAGCACAGCAGTCCATTCAATCATTCAGTGCATTGTTGAATTACTTCTCATTGCATTAGCTAAGAGGAAGACTGATGGAATGATGTAAGAATGAGGGAGAAGGACGAGAAGTATTGGAAGTTGGACTTGATCAGTATCTGTATAAGAAGTGAGCTTGGAAGGGAGTGAGGAATGCAGTGAAGATTGCTGATGGGGAAACGGGAGAGGGGACGCGGGCGGAGACTTCCAGGTTGAGAGTATGTTGCAAGAGTCCCCACTCCCGCACCCCGGGTCCTTCAAAATCTGGAAACGCGGGTGGTCTCTCGAAACACGACTGCTTTTCCAACACCGATATCTACAAATGAGTGTTTTTTCAGCCACCTATGGGGTTCAGGAGTTCCGCACAGTCCCCTGGTTCAAAGTCAAAGCAATATCTTCGAACGCCTTCGCCGCACAAAGGCTTGTGAGCTCCAAGGGTGGCACGGCCCCCGACATAGATCCCAAAATACTACCCCAAAAAAAGGACCCCTAATTTTGCAAAACCGCATAAGAAGAACCAGAAAGGAGCTGCAGCTTTCACTTCTCAAGCCCGCCAGCTTCCTCTGGTATCTTTATTGCAGAGAAGCGAAAATTCCAATCATCATCTTTTGTATGCTCTTTTCTAAGATGAAAATCAAGGTTTGTTACTACAAAGGGCCTAAGTCCCAAGTTGACGATTCGTTGTTTGCTTTTGGATACCTTTGGTGAGTATACTTCTTGTTATTTGTAAAAAACTGAGGCAGAAGCTCCTTATCTATAATGCTTGTTGATTTTGCTTCGGGAGCTGATTCGGGAACTGTTGCAACAACAGCTTTCATTCGCTACAAATATGCCTGGCCTGGGCATGTTTGTCGCAAAGTGATAGATTTGTTGACGTATTTCGATAGGGATCAATTCCATTTTGTATTGTGAAGCAGCGGCCCCTGCTCTTTTTGATGCACAAAGAAATGAACTTGCAAACTGCTAAACTATTTGTACGTAGAATATGAGTTTACAGATGAGCGAACCATATTTCTTTGAGTTAAGTCCTTATACGTTCCTTTTAAAAACGCCGCAGGACTCAGACATGACTTGTTTGATTCCGATTTGATTTTCTTTTCCTTCTTTAAAACGGATTCGTTGAGACTACATGTGTTGGCACAAGAGCTATCAAACAAAAACGATGCAAGTCTGGGAAATCAGTCAAAAAGATCCCAATACTGTACCTTTTGAGCCCATGTAACATACCGTTAAGATCGGAACACATGCCCTTACTTCGTTATTAGAGTGGTTTCCTCGTTCTTTTCATACGTCGCTCCCTGTAACAAACTGTCTACCTGGATTTTACGCTTCCGGACTTCTTGCTGAATGTTCGGAATGATTTTTGCTGATGGGGGCAAGATCTAGCTGAGTAACGCGAGGAGACTTTGTGAGTAGTGGTTCCGAATCTCTCTTGCAACTACAGGAGATGAGGGCATATTGTGGTCTAACTCTATTTCTGATTAGCGGAGACCGTCTGGAAAAAAACACTGTTCGTTGAAGTACGTTATGCTCAGAAACCGGCACCATCTTCATCCGCTTCCCCAGCACACGCAAAAATGTATTTGACTATCTTCATATTATCAAAACGTGGTTTCAGTTTTGTCGACACACGTTATGAAATGTGAAAAGCACCACCTCACAACAGTCTCGTCTCTACCGAAACCCTCAGGAAACAAGAGACATACAATTGCTTAGGGTCCGGATTCCCCTCATTTTAAAACCTATTACATTAAGGGTAGTTTAAAATTTTCTTTTCCCTTCATACTGGAAAAGAAAATGCAAACAACGCATACTGTAGTAGTTTGCCATCATTTCAAGACTTCAGAATAACATTAACCCATAACATAGTAGTTTCCATTTGCTTTTTCCATTATCCCAATATAACCCCAACGTAACCCAATATACAGAATTCTAACCCTAACCCTAACTGCAAAGCAGCCAAAGCTGAATCAGTCAGGCCCTGAGCCCATCACCTCACTGCCTTGCGCAACGTAGGGCACGGCCCTGAGTGCACAGAAGACGAAAGTTTGGATGTCAACCCTTAAGGTTTAGGGTTTAAGTTTTTGGGGCTTTAGGGTTAAGGGTTTATCCCCCCAAACAAGTTCACAAAACTGCCCCCTTTGAGCAACATGCCCTGAACAAACGCCAGAACCTACCGTTCCATTCAGGGTTGATAGCCTTTCAGTTTCTTTGGGTTACAGGAGGGTAGCTTGTCAATTTCGTCCCCATGTGCTCCCTAATTTGGACCTTTAAACCCTAAACCCTACATACTCCTTCTACTCCCCCCATACATTCCCGGGGCTCTCATAGGGGCGCCCTGTCTTGAAAACTCAAGGATTGTGTTCAACTCAGCTTGCAACGGATCCCTGGCTGCTAGAATCGCGAATCTTTCTAGGATCATGAATTCTACTTACCTAGGCAATCTCCAAGTGGTTGATTGGCTTCAGACCCAGCGCAGCGGCTTCAGCAGACTTTCCAAAAAACTCGACACCCTAAATAAGGAATTACAATAGTACTCCCCCAAAGGTACCCCCCCCAGATTTAGAACCCTATTAATTAGGCCTTCTTAAGCCCGATATAGTCCTTATTAGCTCCTTAAACCCTGGCGGGGTACTATTGCAATCCCTTACTAAAGCTTTGCTTTAGACACCCCACCACTAGCAGTCTCTACGCAGTCGCGCCGTGAGCCTGGCCCACAATGTAAGAAAACCAGCCCCCGCTCAACGATGAAGCCCTAGAACCGGCCACCTCTTCGTCGGGTTTAGGGTTTAGTGTTTAGGGGTTTAGGGTTTAGGAGCTCTTCCCAAACTCTCTTGAACTCATCATGTTTTCCGGTCAGGCTTGGCTTGAATACTGAACCAGTAAGTCGTTACCTTGACTTGAAGCCTTGCAGGCCTTGGCCATTGACTGATCGGCAGCTGTGAGCACAGCAGGCATCCGGGTCTTGCATGTCCTCTAGCATGCAGGATTCTGTGAGGTCCTAGCAGGAGGATTCTACCTTGGTGGAAGGTGCTCCGGGCCTGCAATCACCATCAGTTCGGCCTAGGCATTAACTAGCGCAGCAGCCCCGCAAATGAGTCGTCATTCTGGCAAAATGCATTTCAAGCTGAATGTAGCCTGCAGACCAATAGCAACGGATTGAACCTTACACTGCGTTCTCGAAATCGCTCAGCTGGAGGAGACTGGCACTAGCTCTGGTAGAGGTTGCTGCATGTGATTGCAAGTTTGGGCTCTGGAACGCAGGTTCTTTGGAAAAGTGAAAAATGTGTCTCAGCTTCAACGCCAGCTTTCATGTCGTGCGTGTGTGAGGATGGCTCTGGGTTCTTTGCTGGGGCGACAATTTTGTGCCTTTTTGGACAAACGATATTGAAACTACAAGGTTATAGCATTGCGGGATCGGTGTAGGTGTTTTTCGCGTACAGGGTCGAAATGGTCTCAGCAGTGAAACGTGTCATTGGATTCTGAAAGAGTTTAGCCAACCGTGCAGCGCGCCAAGAGCAAGGGGTCAGATTACTGGGTAGCTGGGGGTCAGCGCCAACAGTCACCAATAGGCATGTGCTCAACCATGTAGTACACAAGTACATCATCCAGGGACGGATAAAATGCTGAATCCAAACGTGAGGTATTCCATGGAAATGGTATACACCTATCTGTGTCCCCTTTCAAGGCAAAGTAGCGGGGAGAGGGAACGAACGCTTACAAGATGGATCTTACGCAGTATTCAGCGTTTCCAGGTTTAGACCTGTTAGAAGGGCTACTGTATTTTGTGTCTGGATTGGGATCGCCCTATTTATGGATACCGCGATTCGTCTGCGAACCAGTCTGGCTTGATACTTGTGAACCCGCCCTGCCACATGGCCAGTTATGAGCCTGAACCCCCGAACTTCAATAGCCCCTTGGCACAGAACCATCATGCTGCTAATTTGCAACCTAGACCACTCAGCCCAAATGCTTAAGAAGGCTTTCAGAAAGAATCCCCGCATCCTGTTCCAATAAGATGCAACAGTTCTAAGGCGGTCAATGAAACGGATCCCCAGCTTCCTCTGATGCTTCCGTGGATGTGGAAGTTGTATCCATCCTCTCGCAAACAGCGGCTTAGCGCTCGAGGTCAGTGCGCTACGCGGGCATAGGAGGACCCCCAATGTCGTCTTTAGCGGAGCTTGTTGATGCGGCACAACCTAGAAAACCGCCGATAAGAAGCCCAAATTCAGCCCATCAGCCTTCCGTTGCTGTCGAACATGCTTCAAAAAGAGCCTTTCCCATGGACACTGTGATCTCGAGCTGTCGTTGAATGTTGGGTATTATGTACTCAATGACTTTAGATGCCTATAGATTCGAGCAACACGCATGATCTAAGAGCTTGCAAGTAAACAGAACACCCCACCCCCCCAATATCAAATATTCCAATCGTGGTATACTATAATGTAATATATCTGGGGTTTTATACTAGGGGGAGATTATTCTTATATCAGCTTTGTATAGATTTTCCATGTTCTTGTTTGTTTAATTCTCCATGATGGGGGGGTTTAATATGCGGTGGAGTGGGGCTTAACCGCTCGTCAGGCTCTGGCTTGCATTCCTAGCCAGAGAATTTCCAAAATGGGGGAGGGTACCCCTGAAAAATTCCAACATAGTAGAACCTTCATTAGACGCACCCCTAAAATCAAGGCTCCTTAATCTCCCAAATTCCAGCGAGTCTTTAATGCTTGGCACTTCTCTTAAGGATTGTGTGAGGAATTCCGCATGCTGACGAATTGCTGGAGGCCTCTACCTGAAATTGGCACTCTGCCAATAGCACCACACAAGAAACGCACAAATCAAGCATAGAAACACATCTAGCAACACACAATTCTTGGGAAGAGTACTCAGGAGCTGGACGTAGACTCTCCATCCCTATGTGTGCTGGAGAGGTTCTCAGAACGTAAGGGCATGCACATGAGGTGCTCCAACAGATTGTTGAAATCTTTCGCGCACAAGTTGCTTGGTGAGGATTGGCTTGTTCATGCCGCATTACGGGGAGTATGCTGCGCGAACGGCAGAGGCAATCGCAGTGGACCCTAGAGACGCTTGGTTAACATTGTAAGCGCATGGAGCTGACAATGTCGGGGCAGAAGCTACCCATGTTCAGAAGTAGCACCTGGCTGCCAAGCTCCCTAACATGCTCCAGAGGAATTTGCGACCGCTAGGCATTTGAGATGACCTGCCACTCGCCTCTATGTACCCAGGTTGTTGGCATGTGCGCAGCTCGGGAAGATATCGTCACCAATATCTTAGAGGGACCCCCCCACCCTGTAATAGTGGTAGAATAGGAAGATATAGAAGGACCCTAAAATAATCCTTACTATATTATCCTATTTAAACTGCATCTTTGCACAATGTGCCAGAGGTCAAGGCCAAGCTACGTCTTGAAGCTGGCAGATGCACCAGTAAGATTAGATTGGGCCACGTGGTTTAGGGTTTAGGGTTGTTGAAAGGCGGTTTTTACAAAATCCAGCAATGTGTTGTGCGCGAAAGCGCATGCTTTTCCCAAGCTTTGGCATATATGATTGGTTTGTGAATGATTATGTCTCTTGAATAAAGGGTCCAAAGGGAAGGTCCTGAACCCAGACCCAAACCCACCATGCCATGGTGCCAAACCCAAGGCCTTGCAACCACTCATTGGTAAGCCACGAATGCTGCGCGAACCTCGGCCCTAGTTCATCACCTGCCCCGAAAAGCCACATTCAAACCTTACCTCATGGAAGCTACTATATGATATTAGGGTATTATATTGGGGTTATATAGGGGATAATGGGAAAGAAAATGGAAGCTACTTTAGTGTCCACGAGCGACTAACAGTCGTTCGCGGCCTGCTCTCCACAGAAAGCTCGCTGTCTCGCTCAGGCCGCTCCTGCGCATAACTTCAGGTGCAGCATCCTGCATGGCTTTCACATGAAGTGTCGGGCTTTGAATGGATGATGCTGAATTTGCCATGAAGTGATGTGGCGGACCCTGGATCGAGTGGTACAACCGTCAATTATGTGAGTGTTTGTGTGCGCGGGTGTTTATCTCCCTCTGTCTCACACTTTCCCGCCTCTTTCTCTCTCTCACACTCTCTCCCTCTCTCGCTCTCTCTTTCTCTCTCTTTTGACTTCCGAAAGTACATGGTGGGAAGAGCTGATGTTACAAACGCTCCATCAAAAAAGTTGCACCATGCTCCTTCTGATCCGGTATGCTGTCTTCAGGAAAGCGAAATCCTCTTCCTTTCCGATCCGCATTTCTAGTCAAAGTCTACTGCGATTTCAGATTTGCGCAAGGTGGTAGGAAATTTGGACCGTAGACCCACGCTATGTCATGCGTGTTTTGCCTTGCGGCAACACTATCTTAAAACATGATCCCTTGTTGACAACTGGACTAGTGTGTCACGGTCCTTTTGCGAGCTCTGCAATCAACCCCAGTAGATGCGCAATCACATTTCAAGCGGTGATTATTGATGCGAAGTCGGGAACCACCAGCTCAAACAAAACAGCAGGCTCCTTGGAACCTGCGTTGGCATCCATCCTCAGCCCGGCAGTTCACTCTGATCTAGGCGCGTACGCAAAAAATGCTGAAACCACCAATGATGTGTTCTTTGGCGCTTCCATCTTCGGACCTTGTGGGCTTTCATTCTTGAGTTGATCTGCAATGCCACTTGAACAGGCCAGCTTTAATACTGCAACCCCCCCAATGGGGCAATTGAATGATGCTTATGTGTTTCAGTATCTCTACGGTGCATCACCAAAATACATTCCAAAAATGGATTCCCTGAGCAGGATGTACCTATGCCGGTAGCCCAGAAAGTGAACAAACCTGCACTTTAAAACCAGTGTTTGCAAAGCTGGGAATGTCGGAGCATTGATGTTCAGAACATGCACCCATGATGCTGCAAGACATTTGTCTGTCCTTTGGGGATGGGAGCTTGTCTTTTTGCATGCTCCGTGCGTGCTACATACGGTGCGCAAAAACTCCGATATTCCTCTAGGGCGAATTCTACGACCTCCACCAAACAACCCCGTCCGAAATCATGCGTTGTGCAGGCTGTTCCTACTTCTGCCCCATGGATGATCATAGATGCGCTGACAACAACGAGTCATCAATTACACACTGCGCGGGTAGTACTAGTACTAGTACTAGTACTAGTACTAGTACTAGTACTAGTACTAGTACTAGTACTAGTACTAGCAGTACTAGTACAGAAAAGGACGCTGTGGG
>CAJNIZ010046893.1:92237-102830 GCA_905231905.1 Symbiodinium pilosum | reverse complement strand
GGCCCTCCATGGCACGCCGGAAAATCCAGCCTGTCGTGCAGGGCAACCGAAAACCCCAACAAAATTGGCGTCCCCCCTCCCCCCAACCCCCCCCCCCCCGATCTCCGTGAGATGGAGCTTTCGTGATTGGGATAATGGAAAGGAGATGGAAACCATCAGAATATATGAGCCTCGCCTCTGCCGCCGTGACGTCGTTGATCAGAGCCAACATGACATTGCCTCACTCAGCAAGCAGGCTTCCAAAATATCCATGTTGAAAAATACGTTCCATGTCTGATGAAAAGCCAGCGCAAGTGGATGGCCCACATACACCAATTACATGCGAAAGCCTGCAAAGTGCTACAGTACAGCACCAGGTTAGGCTCTATAACAGGAGGCAAAAACTTGTTGACGGCACTTTGATCTCGAATCTGAACTTGGTCATCAAGCACCTGCCCCATGTATCTTTATACGGGGGTTTCCAAAAATCAAGGCACCCCTTTTTTAGGGGAAACTCCCATGCATGTAACAGCTTTCACGAGAAGATCGTTGACAAATCCTAGGCCTGCCGCATGAAAGCCTCGAGGCAGCACAATTTTTTTGCACTGTCGAAGCTGCACTTGTCTAGGAACCTAAGCCCTACCGAACCCTAAACCGTGAACACTGATGTCCCTAAGCCGTAGACCCTGAACTCCAAACCCCTAAAACGTAAACCGTAAACCCCTAAAACCTAAACATGCTTATCTGATGCCATCCTTCTGAGCCACTGACTTGTCAAGCCATACGATCCGATCACCTTGACCACCGTGCTTACCAGGAGGCCCTGGATCGGCTCTTCTTTCAGGTCTAGGGCTTAAGGCCTAAGGCTTAAGGTTTAGGGTTTAGGGGGAGTAATGCACCAAGAATACCCTTGACCTTAAGCTCTAAACCGCCGAACTTGGAGAAATGAAATGGACACCTGGGGTGTATATGGGGATCGGGTACACCTACAGGTTAATGGCTATCCAGGTGGGAACCTTTAAAGAAGACTCATGGAAGCCTAGTATGAGGGTAATTGGGGCTAGGTAAGGTCTGTAGAGGCCTTCTTTGAGGGTACCCACAGAACTACCCACCTGGCAGGTTCCTTGATTTGATCATGTGAGGATCTGGATAACCATAATTTGGAATAAGTGTTCAGGGCAATTGGGGTACCCTAAACCCTAAATCCTAGGCAGCTTTGCGGGCAATTCAGGTTAGGGTCTACCGCAATTAAGTTTTCAAGGCAGTCAGGGGTTTAGGTACCTTTGTCGGGTAAAGGGTTGGGGTCAGGGAAATATCTTTGATCTCTTGACGAACCTTCCTCATCCCTCCAATATTCAAGATGTTGGGAAGAGTTGCAAGGAAACGGGCGCTCTGCCCTGTGGTTTAGGCTTTCCTGTGGAAGCTAACGAGAACAGAAAGTTAGCAACGATCGCAAGGACAGAACCATGTATGCTGCTTAGAGTGTAAGGATTCAAGTTGAGCTTGCTGGCAGCCAGATATTTCCACAATGCCTCTGGCCGCCTTACTCTGTAAATGCCATTCTGAGACGTTGCAGGCGGTCGCTTTACTGGGACCACCTTCCTGGACTGTCACCTGCTATTACTGCATGTTGAGTCCGTCCTGGTACAGCCCTCAGCCTCACCTGGAACTACCCGCACGTTGAATGCATAGGCCACATGGTGTCCAAATCTGCTGTGGGCCCAAAGCAGCCGTGCACTTACGGAGCACTGGACGAGTTGCATAATCTAGGGGCCTAAGCCATAATGCGCGCAGGACTTTGGCGCATTGCGCTGACATACAATAAACGAAAATATGGGGGATCTGATGAAAGGACGACCTCCCGAATCCGCAGAGTCGACACCACCGTCTCAAGAGTGGTCCGCGACATGACCAAACCGGGTAGTATCGCCTAGTGACCTAGTGCAAGCGATATGCAAGCAATGTCTGGGAAAAAACATTGACGAGTATCACAGCGGATAAACTTGAAATAGCTCAGATGCCAGCCAGGCAACAATCTGAGCGCCTGAGCCCATCGCCTTCGGCCTCTACTTTTCTTAACGGAAATACTACTTTTCTTAACAGAAATAGCCCGGATGGGAGCCTGTGTTTGAGAAGATATTTGCTTGGACTGACTGAAGTTAAACTTTTGCAAGATCATGCACAAAAAGCTGGAAACCCGCCATGGTCTCTGTGTTCTTAGTTGCCTCTCCCAAACAATTGGAGCCCCGTATAGACCCTACATAAAAACCATAGCCTACAAAAGGTCCCTTACAAGTTCGGTGGTGGGTAAATGAACAACACTGCTGAGGATCTTGCTGTGTAGCAATTGACACCAGGCCTCATCTTAGAACATATCCTCGAGCACCTCAGACCCTGCAACAAAGCGTCATACATCTTGAAGCCGAAGTCCCGAAATACTTGACCCTGGACTCCCAACCATGGAAAACCCTCTACATCCTGTGTCTATCTGTAGAGATCGCTGCAGGGCTTCATTTACCCTTCAGTTGCGTGTTTCCTTGCCATCCTCGAGAAATGGCTCCCATAGCCGAAGTACTGTGCAAGTCTTATTGGATCTTGGTACGATTCGAATATGTAATCCTTCAGAATATTATTACTAACATCCGCCCGATAAGCCTATCCGATTTAGCCCTCAAAATGCTCTTCGAACCCCTGGAGCGCTTGGGGCAGGAACGCGCGCATTGCTTCCCAAAAACATCAGGGTCCTGATGGTCGAGTGAATCTACACTTACTGCCGGAGTAGAAGTTGAGGTTAGTGTAGGGTCCAATTCCGGGTCGGGGCTGAATCCCTTTCTGGACGGCTACCTTTCTTCAGATTGGGCCTGAGCTTCTGGTACTTCAGAGACTTCCGGAAAATTGCCACAGCAACAGAGCACACGACAATGGGCCGTTGCTTGAGACAGAAACCTGTGTGCCAAGTCTCAGATTTCAGAAACCAAGTGGGAGGCTGTCCGCTCTGATTAAAGGTACAGCAGAACCGAAGTCTGTAGTTTGTTGTAAGAGTTGGTCATCATTCTGAAGTGGAATCTGTTGATCCAAAGACCTCACAATGATCTCCGCAGCCCTCAAACCTAAGACCATTTCACACGCCTGCTGAATGGTGTCCTAATCAAAAGGCAGGCCGCCACAGCAACAGGACAAGTGACTGATCATGACCAACCAACTAAGACAGCCACCATTGCCGCTGCTGCCCCCGCCCCCAAACCTTCTATGCCAGCACCACGTTCACCACCACCACCACCGCCGCCGCCGCCGCAGCCGCCGCCACATTGACATTCATATCACCCACCCACTGCCGCCACCGCCGCCACGCCGGCGGTGTTACCAGCAGCACCATTAGCAGCACCATCAGCAGAGCCAACAGCAGCACGACAATCAGAAGCACGATGCCCATGGACAACAACAATTATATAAGGGTTATTTTGGGGTTATGTTGGGGTACTGGAAAATAAACTGGAAATTTCTGTAATATGATCACAGCAAATTAGAAGGCAGAAGAAGAAGAAGCTCAACAGCCACAACAGCCACAACAGCCGCGACGGGGACAGCGACAACGAACAGGCACTATCAACACCACAAATACCATGCTCACTACCACCGATGCGCGGCCGTCAATGCCCTTGTAACTACCCAAACGGCACAGAACCACTTGCAACAGCGAGAAGCAGAACGATAGAAGAAGGTCGCAGCGGCATTGCGGCGTTAGCCGGTCCCCATGTTGTTATGAAAACCAGGCAAAACAAAATGCTTGAACAATAATGTGACACCCAGAATCTCCAGTCAACCTGCATAAGCCAACTTTGACACCCTCTCCAACATACACTTCTTGGCAATCCCTCATGGTCCACGTCTGGACGTCTACATGAGCGTTTGGCCGCTGGACCCTCAACTCTCCGTAAACCCTAAAAAACCGGAATCTTGGAAACCCAAGATCTTGTGCAAGTCCTAAACCACACCTGGAAATCTGACTCCTGGACCCTAAGCCGTTGACCTAAAGAGACGCCCCTACGATGGGTAAATTGGGGATCTGGCCAGCCCGGCGCAAAGGTCCCCAAGGCAAAGATCGCCGCGGCAAGTCTGCGATCCACGCAGTCGCCTGAAGCTGATAAAGCTTAAGGCTGTCAGGCTTTTTCATGAATCAGGGGTAGAAATTTTGCGGGCTCTCGTGACTGGACAATCTGGAAACCAGTTGTCGTGTGGTGACGTTCAGAATCACATGGAGGGTGACCCAGACTCACTGTGAAGAAGGGACCTGCAAGGCAAGGACTAAACGAACGGATGACATCTTCATTGACCATTGTACTATCAACCCTGATCTCTCAGCCTCTCTGCTGGAGAACACATTGCTCTTGAAACCCCAGAACACATTTGGAAGCTAGACATGCTGCTCCAGAGTGAGATTGAGGAACTCAAGGCCTCCACAAGCTAAGCACACATCATTCAGCCCATCCTTTCCCACATTTCCACCCCCCCCGCAGAACAAGCAATCCTTTGAAAAAACTCTTTGAAGACTCCACGACTGTATGCACCTTACAGACGATGACGTGGTAAGAGCTTGCTGCCAGACATGGAGCCGCTCAGACCCCAAGCTTAACTGCTCCTCATTGGCTACCAGAAGTTGATGGGCCAGCGGCTTGCAAATCCCTGAAATCACTAAACCTCCACAATGAGCCGCATCATCTTGAAGCCCGAAAGCACACCCTAAAAGAACTGAACACTGAAACCGCGGGCTGAAACGGCCGTAAGGTCCACCAAAGATCACGGCCACCTGAAATCTGCGGGTTTAGGGCTTAGGAAGAATGATTCCTGACTGGGATACGAACACGAACTAGCTAGGAATGAAGGAACGGATCCTCATAGTGGCCCCTATATAACCCATAATCATGAGTTCGGTGTTTTTGATTCCTTCATTCTGAGCGAACCAACCAAAGGTAAGTTCTCGTGTCAGATAGTATTGGGGTCAAGATGTAAGGTTCAAAGCGCCCTATACGGTCCAGACTCTACAAGTGGGTTCAGGATAACTTGCGTCTTCTATGCAGTGCTTTGCGTGGGACGTCCTGTTTGGTTTGAGGCTCACACTTGTGCGAGGACAAGGGACTTAAATGTAGCAGTTCATGAGCCGGAGCGACACGAAGAGATGGAATTGTTATTCCCCATCAAACCATCAGACTGTTACGCTGATCGCTGGGCTCTCTCCTATTAGATATGATAGTTTCCCAAAATAGGGGGACCCCAATATACACCCTAATATACTATAACCCTTATTACTGGGACCCCCAGCAAAATGGTACCCCTAATTTGGGGAAACCCCCATGTAGTGCTTGTTCGGCTGTGCTGCGCTGCACGATTTCGAGCCTTGCTTCAGAAGTTATGGCTGAGCTCAAGCTTTGCGCTCCTGAGTTATTGACCATGCTCTGCAGTCGGCTCCATTACCAGCTAAGATTATGGGGATACTGGAAAGTTAATGGAGTCTACTCTGCTATCATTTATACTATGGAGTACGTTGAATTTATGTAAGATCATTAGCCCAATAATGGAGAATCGAGACAAGCTTTGACTTTCTGACACACATCTTTTACGGGCGGCTATGCCTTCTGCGCCGAGTCACGTCGACTTCAACATCACCCGCCGTAAGCCCTGAACCGTGCAACTCCAAGGGCAAGGCCGAGTTGATCCCAATGGCAGCGATGGACATATACTCGGACATGTGATTACCTCGGAACTGCAGAAGCTTGGGGTCTGGTGTTGTGCTGAGTGACAACGAAGACCACTCTGGCCAGCTAACTGGATCGTGTATGTACGCGCCTATGTACCAGCTGGGCAAGAAACCTCTGAGCTTTAATGACCTGGCTGCCTTCGTATAGCCGGCTCAAGCCAGCATCTTGCAACGAGAGATCAGGGCTAACCCTCTGAACGCTTTCGACATGAGATGCGCATTTATCTTTAAAGTCCCATGGCAGTACAGGCCACAATCCACACTCAGCATGAACGGCAGATCCCAGCCTAAGCGCTGAAGAACGAGTAGGGAACTCCAAAATCTCAGCTTGCCCTGACAATAAAGGCCCCTTTATCGAGTGCATCTTAGCTGTAGTAAGAATACTGAATACTGTGTAGTCTCATTGTCTGGGGCAGAGCACTCAGACAGACCGACAGTGACACATCTCTACACAAACATGCTTTCGAGGATGCACTGCGCTTTCCGATTTGACGATTCGGCGGCTCTACTATTTTGAAAAATACAACCAAGGGAAAGGTCATATACTATACAGAGTCGAGCGCGGAATTCTATGCCTTAAATGTGGTCCCCCGTTCTCTCCGCAAACCCCGATAATCCTTCTTCTAGTGACCTGCCGAAAGCACCCCAAATTCTGGGAAAACCAACATGCGGATCAACCTTCAAGGGTCTGTTCTGAGACATACCTACCAAAAATCCTAAACCCTGTGCTGAGCAATGGCACCCCAAACCCTGGCTCGGAGAAGTGAAAGGACCTTTCTTCTGCAGCTGACACTGTGAGAACACCGTGCGTACTGTTTGGAGGTTTCATTGTCTAGGTCGAATAGCCACGGGTAAGCACACTTTTTGGCGTCATGAAGCCTTACAATTGTTCCCTAAAGCCTGAGGGGACATGCTACCTACATTGGGCTCTTCGGAGACATAACATTAATTGAGCCCCAACTGTTTTTAGCTGTACGGGGTCCGGGAAACACGCGAGCAGAGTCTGAGCGCTCGAAGTTCAGCTTACAGCTGGGAACAACAAAAACTGCCAACAAGCCACACTTTGTGTGGCTTTTCCTAGCTGGGTATACTATGATGCACTAGTGACTAGTATTATCTATGAGAGTGCTTACAGGGGCTGGGTCGGGCTGGGTTGTAACTTGGTTATCACCGGAATCTTCTTGTGCCTGGAGCTGTTCCTTGCCAGGTACAAAACTTTGATGCAGCCACAAGAGCAATTTCTTCAGGTAACAAACTAACATCTTAGGAAGATGCTGTGGTACATGGGGTGTGATTTGACCTCTATGAAGGTCTCCCTGATAGGGCTTTGAGGATTCTGCACAAGGAGAATCCTGAGATGAGCTATAGTCTAAACTCCGAGTATCCCCTTAATAAACCCTATAATTCTCCCGTGTATAATCCCCTATATGACCCCGTTTGAAGATTTTACACTGACCTTGAGGCCCCAAAAGCGACGCCCCAGGTTAAAGGGCTCACATTGCTGCAGGCACGGTGGGACCCTAAACCGGGCAGACATTTATTCAACCAGATCTATATCATCTCAGTGGTTATGGATGGACCAACCTCTGTGCGCAAATACCGCTGCCAGATTGTCTGTGTACTGAGGTCCGAGGCTTTCACCCTTTGGACTTTGGACTGAGGGTTTAGGGTATTAAGTTTAAGGTGTAGGTTTTAGGCTGTCACCCCAAAAAGGTGTACTGGAGCGATGTTGAAGAATCTCTGGTTTCTGTTGTTTGCTGAATCCAGCAAGACGGCCCGCGGGAGTGGGGGAGTGAATATGGGTTCTAATGTAGGGGCATATATCAGGACTGTACAGGGATTCTGATTGATAGGGATTTTTTCCCCCTCTCTGACCAGTAAGTTCTGTCATGACAATGTGATGCTTGCGGGAAGGAGCGCTGAGACACTCCAACGGAAGCTTCAAAACCTTACGCTACACTTATACTACCACGCTGGGATCAATGGTAAATATCGCGAATAACTGCTATATACACCCACTTCTAAAGACTGGGAGGTTTGGGCATGCTTTCAATGACAATGGGACTTACCAGCCACAAGTTTCTTCTGCTGCTTGCCTGAACCTTTAGTATGTCTTGTTCTGATTGCAAATAGCTTAGGCATGGTTCAGGGTACAAGAGATAGATCGGTGCCGGACAAAACCTTTAGCCTCATCTTCATGCATAAGCTCCTAAGCCGCATCCACGTGAAGGCATCCGGGGGCCAGATGGATGGCCACATCATTCTTAGGGTTTAGGGTAACCTCTCAACCAAAGTCCCTGATCCTCGTGTCTAAGCCCTGAGCCCAGAGCCATCAGAACCCTAAACTCTGATAACAAACTCTACGTCGACAGCCTTAGTGTACATCCAGCAACCGCAAGCCACAAACACTTCCTGACCCTCAAGCCTAGGTAGGTCATTCAAGCCCCAAACTGAGCCACCCTATTCTCTGTCCCCGTTCTCGCATGCATGGAAAACTCCTCTTTCACTCTAATGAAGAAATCTGTACCGTAGCCCTAAGGTGGACCCAATAATTCGTACAACCCTCCATGAAACCTCTGTGGACCCAGAGACTGCAGCTATGTAGCTACCACTCAGGTTTCTCCTACCTACATAGACCTATAGAGACTCCTTTGTACCCTGTATACCCCATGCAACCCACATACACCCAAGGCGTCCCACATACCCCATATAAACATGAGATTATGTGGAAAGCACATGAATGTATATAGATATATATATATACACACATACATTCACCCGTTATGGTGACTGATTCATGATTGCATTCCTAAACCCTGATTAAACCCCTAAACCCTAAATCCCTATACTGAGCCCCTCGTCACGACGTTGGGGCTACCACGAAAGTGTCTGGTAGGTTTGCCGCCGCCATCTGCAGCCCAGACGCCAACAGAACCTGACAGGGCGCCATGCAACGCAGGGTTAGAGGCAGGGTTATGAATATACGGATCTAGAGGGATGTACATATGTATATATGCGTGTGTACAGATAGATGGGTATATGTTTGGATTGCCGGGTTTTGGCATTTAGATGTACTGTTTAGGCCTGGTTTCAGATGGTACTTTGATGGCTTCGGGTACTTTGCCTGTCTCTGTTTTATAGTTCCTGTATCCCTAAGATTCCTTTCATGTAGGCCGATGCATGTAGGTGCTACAGCAAAGGGTAGCCCAGTTGTCATAGCTTGTGGCATGGGCAACCTGTCGTGTGGACATCATCTTTGGGGAAGCTGCGCAAGTGGTTCCAAATGCCAGGGCCTCAGATCTAGGCGCAGAACTTCAAATCCTGCACCTTCATGTGCCAGAGTATATAGGCATGAGATGGTGGAGTCCTGAATTATGGGAACCACCCATCACCAACCGACATGGTGCAGATTCTGCAGCCCAGGGTGCTATAGGGTGCCGTCAAGGGCGGTTTAGGAGCTCTATCGCTTCGATCCGTTTGACTTCAAACCCTCCACATGAACAAGCCCCACGTCCTCCGACCTACTTGTAACCCAAACACTTACATGTTAACAGTGACCTGCACCCACCTCTATGTTCGCATGTCCTGACATAACCCTATAACCTAAGCCCTAAGCAATAAATGCTAAGCCAAAGAAGCTCTACAATCTGAACCTAAAGCGGTTTAGGGTCTAGGGTTCAGGGATTAGGGTTTAGGGTCTAGGGTTCAGGGATTACCTTTAGCCTGAACCCTGAACCCTACTGAACAGTCTTCCCGCAAAGCGCCTTGCTGAGCTGAGGATTTCTCCTGAAGTCATATTGGGGTTATATTGGGGTTATATAGGGATAATGGAAAGAAAATGAAAACGACTATAATATGACAGCGCATATATTGAGGTAAATATTGGGGTATATGGAGGGGCAAAAGAATTGGAGTTTCCCAAACATGAGCTGTAGTCTAAACTCCTAGAATCTCCCTTGATCAGCCCTGTAATTCTCTCCTATGTAACCCCCTTTAAGGCGTTTAGACTACAAGTCACATGCTTTTTGCGGGGAGTCTCCATAATACGGATGAACCTACCCCTAGTTCCCACTTCCAGGAGCGCCTTCCTGAGTGAGCTCACGTTTGCGATCCAATTGGGGTTTCCGTTTCACGTTTCATTGTTCTGATCCGTTTGATCCTTTATCCTTCTATATTTCTTGGTTGTGAACATCTGATTCAACACCAAGGCTTTCAGCACCAGAGCCTTTGCATTCAATATTCCAAATCTAGCACCGCTTTTGATCGTGGCAATACCCATTATTAGGGGGATGGGTGAATTTATGATTAAGAACATCGGATTAGCAAATTTCACACACACACATCATATCGAGCCTCATGCCCACACTCCGACTATAGGTATTTATGGTATTAGTGTTATTTTACTCTTCTTCTTCCTGTCAGGTACTCTATGTTGCTATTGATATCGATATTACTGAATTTAAGACTTAGGCCTGAACAGTCAGGCGTCAGGATATGAGCCATTGTCTAAACTCCTAGTATCCCCTCAATGACCTCTTTAGTAGTCCCCGATATGATGTCCTTTTTTCAGGAGCTTAGACTCCAAACCCTAAGCCCTAAACCCTGTATCATCCCGGGTATAACCTGCTGGAACGAGTTTATGGCTCGTATGATCCACAAGGACCACAGCTATCGAGGTCACGACTGTGTAGCCTTGTATCGAGGTACAGTTTCTTATATGGGGGTTGTCCAATATTCCTTCATCTCGAATCGGGGGCTTGCGCCGTGCTTGCGTGGAGCTTGCGCGAGCTTGCGCGCGCGCAGTCTGGCTCAAAATGGTTTTCGGCCAGTCTCATCACGCTGACACTTTGAGATGGCTT
>CAJNIZ010046893.1:43521-92137 GCA_905231905.1 Symbiodinium pilosum | reverse complement strand
TGCGCGGAGCTTGCGCGCGCAGGGTTTTTGACACATTATGTTATACTTGGTTGTCGTTTATATAAATCGTAAACAAGGGTTTTCGGACAACCCCCATATGAACTTGTGGGGCACCAGGGGCCACAAGGACACATGGCGATTATGTAAGGATGATCGGGTCGGCTTTATGGATTCGATTGAAGTTTCTAGGTTCTTTTGAGTTCTTGATGGATCCTGGAAATCAATTTGGAGAAGGTCCTCGAGATTTGAGGCTTACGCCGTATGGCTCTACGTCACATGTTTGACCGGCATGGTTACACGTTTTCAGGGACCAGAAGGTGCTCACAGGCAAGAAGGTATTGGTTTCCTGATTTAGGATTTGGGGGTCGAGGATTCAAGGTAGGATGCCCCCCCATCTTATCCGAGATCCATTTCATGCTCCATTTCCTTCTCCATTTGATTTTGCATCGTGGGGTGTCATACCCTACAGCTTCTCGTAACCTCTGGCTGGCAATGAAGAAAGGGATCCCTATGGTAGTCCCTCCCATAACCCGCAAACATATTTTTCATTCGGTTTTCCATTCTGTCATTCCTTGCTCACAAGAACCCTAGTAACCCCCTTGGCTCCCCTATGCCCCTTAGGGTCCCTAGGTTACCCCTTTAATACGTATAATATACGTCAAGAAAGAAGGTACCTGTAAGAAGGGCACCCCGAGAATGGAGAGAATCGCTGTTCTTCGTAGTCCCTACAACACCAACGAAATGCCGAAACATAACTAGCAAGGATACGGGCATTCGTACTGCGGATTTCCGGTAATGCATAGAAGAGTATGAAAAATAACCCAAGCGCACGGCTTTTCAGAGACCAATTCTGACCCAAACGAGGCCTTGTGGGCCGTGTGCATTGCTAAACCTCAGCTAAAGCCTGCACCGCAAATTTAAGCTCCAAACAGAGGTCCCCTAATGCAACACCCTTTCACTTACGTCCTTAAGGCCTGAAGCAAGGTCTCAGCAAACTGCCATGGTCTCAGGTCCACACTTTAACAACCGGAATCCTGATGTGAAGGCATCGCAGGCGCCCTGCTCTATGTTTGGGGTGTTACATAGCCGTAGCGGTCGTGGTAGCAGCAGAAGTAGCATATATGGTTGCAGCAGCAGCAGCAGCAGTACAGAAATATAGAAGTAGTAGCAGGAGAAGGAGGAGTACCAGCAGTGGTAGTAACCTGGTAGTAATGCTACCTTCATCTACGACTGCTGCTACTGCTTCATGTTGCTCTGGTTGCAATTGCCAATGCGTTCTGGTGCTGGTGCTGGTGCTGGTGCTGGTGGTGGTGGCGGTGGCGGTGGCCGCGGTGGCGGCGGTGGCGGCGGCGTCGGTGGTGGTGGTGGTGCTGCTTGCCGGAGCTTCTCTCTGTTGATGCGCTGTTGTTCACGGTTTCCTTGACGATTCTCTTGTCTTACTTGAGTTGAGGTACTAGAAAAAACCATTGTTACAATACTGAGCTTACATTTGTATCTCGTAGGTTGGCCATGTCAACCGGAACATAGTGCGAATAATCCTGGGCTTTGGCGAAGAATTAGATGACGGCACGTGCCTGTACAGGCCTGTGCGTTTATGCGTATTTTGGGTGTTTGTAGTTGGAAGCGGGGTGAGGACAGGGGGGGTTATTTCGAGCGCGACGGATGCAGGGGAGGCGCTTGCGCTGGAAAAGCCCGTGAAACTGTGGTAAAGGCGTAAAGCCTAACGTCAGAGGCAGGCCGTACAGTGTTTCGGACCTATGATTTCAGAACGCTTTTTACCCGATGTGCGTTTTACCACAGTTTCACGATCGTGGGCATCATCTTGCATACCTCTGAACGTGCTTGAACCCACGGGCGATTATGTTTGCCGTCGCCAAGGATACGCTTATGCTTCAAGTCACAACTGGCGCCCGTATTAACCTCCAAACAATGGGAACAATGCAGGTAGGGCAACGTTAGCATCATGGGTTCGCCCTGAGGGTGCCCGCCGCAAACTTCGGCCTGCAGCTCAAATACTTCATTGCTCAACGCACAGCCCAGGCTTCCGGAACAAGATTCGAAGGCTTCAATGGGGTTTAGGGTTGAGTGTCCGAGGCCTAGGCTTCAAGGGGCATTTGCATAGCAGTTGCGCAAAGATCCAGGGATGTTGAAAAGCAAAAGCCTGTTGAACGGCTGCCAGAAGTTGGCTCCTCAACTTTGTTCTATCTGTTGGTCGGTTCCATAATTGGGGAGGACCCCATATTGACCCCAAAGTACTATAAAAGGTACACCAACTGGGGAACCCCCCCAAACTCCACATAGACCCCTTCCAACCCGTACTAGAGCTCTGGGCGCGACCCTGCCATTGGCGGGTCAAGCACCAAATCCCCTATGCCTAAAACAAAACGGAAAACTCCAGTACGCCTCCTGTTTCTAAAGATCATTCCCAATAATGTGGACCCCTTATTAATAAACCCCCTCCCCTTAATAGGGATGATAATAGGGATCCTAACATGAAGGCCCTTAGAAAGAGGGGGTTTATTAGTCATGGGTCTCCATTAATGTTCTAACTAACTGAAAATAACTCCCAGCATGCGATTGATGGAGAAAAATGACCAATGCATACTTCCTTGGCTGCGAGCCTGCTTTGCCTCCTGTTTTTCCGTGGACCCATCCTCCATAACACCTCACGAGGCATATGCGGTTAGGATTTAGGGTTTAGGGTTCGCAAAGGCATTGTTCAGGTCTTGGGGGGATTTAGGTTTAGTGGCTGTTTGAGGTATCAGGCCAGGGTCTCGAATGGGTGTCGCTTCCTTCAACAAGTAACGAGGATAACCCCTAGAAATTGACCAAGAACCGTGCCCATGCTCCGGTGCCTCCAAAAACATCAGCGCGCTCCAAAACAGAAAGTCCCTCTTCTCAGATACATAAGCGCAAATCACCAATAGCAGACGTAGAGTTTCCACAATAAATAGGGTGCCCAATATAGATCCCCATATACTTAGGCCTCAATACAGAGACCCTGATAAAGAGACCCCAAATCAAAAAACACCGGCATCAACCCGAAGGTTGCTGTTAGCAGCAAGCAATGCCCTGTCATTGCTGTAAAAACGAAAATGACACCAGAAAAAGGCACAATCATATAAATACCAGCACCAGTTTTTGTATAAGAATACTACAAGTGACAATGCCACTTGTGGTTTGTCTCTGAGCTATGTACCCTACCTATCAGGCTCTCGTGTGGAGCTTTCATCGCATCAAATCAGCCAATGAAAGGAACTTATGCTGTTGGACGTTGAGCCAAAAACGCTAAATCCTCCAGCCCGGACGTGCTTCGTGACAAGTGATGCAACATGTGCTAGTCTTACCTGAAAACCGGAAAACCTGTCCTTCCAGTGCGGTATCTGGCACACAACTGGCACACAACTCCTGCCCAGCACCCCGCCAATCAAACTTATGAAAGCCACGATGGAGAATGGTTAGAGGTTGCAAACTGCTGCACAAATGAGGCAAACCTCGACCAATTATCCTGAGCTCCTACAATGACTCACACATCTCCTGCCTGCACTCATGATTTCTATGTCAGAGCTTGCGTTGGAGCTGTTGTCTCTGTTGCTTACACAATGCTGATTTTCTTCATTGACTGCAAACTCCGAACTAGGCTTATTGCAGCGTGGCAGATGTCAATCGTGCATTAGGACCTGTGCTGCAGATGTTTCTGACTGCGCTGCGAGGATGTCTTGATTTTCCTTGGTATGCCAACCTCTGCAAGGCATGGAAACAACTTGAAATGCTTCCTGTCACAGGTCCCTGCACAGCAACTACAAGAGGAGTTGGAAATGTCCTCAAAACGCGAACCTAAAGTGTTATGGTTGCCATGGTCTGAGCACTATGTATAGTTCGCAGCATGCTGGACCTTGAGCATGGGGCTTCGGCGAACCCAGGCACATGATAAGAAGAAAAAACCGTACGGCAGTACGCAGCAGGCACAATAATAAAACAATCTGCAACCCTGCTGTGGCAAACATTTGTTGAGCTCAGAGGGTCAGATTGCCGGATTTATTTTATTGCGCTGTAAGCTGCCCTCCCATTCAAGAGTATCTAGTGATTAAGGTGGCGCAAGCAACATGGCAGACAGAAGCTGCTAGGTGAAATTGTTTGTGTACGGGCTACAGCAAACTTGTACAGTAACTTGTGAAGCAAGGTCTACAACCCTCCCTCCTCGCTAGCCGGTTTTACACGTGCCTATTCCGTCACTATCCATCTCGTACACATGACTCCTCGACCGGCACTCCTACTACTGCCAAAGGCTGCGGCCTATCAACGTTGCAATTAAACGCCACTGCGCTGGAATCAAGGTCGATCTGCGGATATCCCCTGATCATCTTTACCCGTGTGACAGGGTGGGAGGCGCGCGACTGAGGACTACCAGCGGTAGCGGCGGTGTACTGAGATCTAGCGTGGCCGGCAGCGACGCAGCGCATTGTCGTGGCAAGAGATTACAAGGAACAACTCTTCAAGGTAGCTTTGAATGGCTGTGGCAGAGGAGACTACTAGTATCGCCAGAAAGGGCTGCCCCTATTTGAGTTTAGCCTAGTTCTATAAAGTACGACTTAGGACCCCAAAGAGGGGACAGAAGGCGCGAAATCATCGGAATTCCAATCACCAGCACATGCAGCATGCTGTCGACAACTTCAATAGCAAATTTGTCAAGAATGCCACCAGGCATTGGGAATGCCTGGACTCAGCTCGTGAATACAGATGTGCTCTCTGACATCTACGACGATCTTTGTTCAGAGTTCCGACAAAACTGCTAGCCTGGCTATGCCTCGCCTCTTCCGCCAAGCGAGCAATGCGCATGTTAGAGTTTTTGCCATGGTGTTTACGCAAGATGCCAGGCTCAGGATTTGCGTCTCATCATGCCAGAGACTTCCAACATCTTCCAGCTTGTGCAGTTGTAGAACGCCCGCGAGAAAATCAACAAGGGGACTTCCCCAAATTAGGGGACGATTTTGGGGTCCCCATTTTGTTAATCCACAAAAATGTTCAACCAGACAGTGGAAGATACAGATCTAACAATGGAGTACATAGCAAAATTGGCATGTACGATTCGGCGATATGGTAACCCACAAAAAATCCTTACATTTACAGCAGTCTTCTGCTTGGATATGTACGGTCGAACTCAAAATTACCAAGATGGATTTCATGATGAAATTCGAGAGGAAGAAACTGAATATAAGGGTTGCGGCAGGCGGCAGGATGTCCTGACGACAGCCTAGACATCCTAACAGAAAGAAAGGAGGAACAACTTTCAATCAAATTGTAAGGCTTTCCCTAATATAGAGTCCATGCGGGTGTTTACCTACGGTAGACAGATCCCTAAAGTACAACACCCTAAACCCTAAAGCACGCCTGCTGCAGTCCTGCGCACGCGGAAATCAAAAATTGCTGAGCCGTGTAGCTTTTGGCTCCCCGATGGCTTCAAGCCGCGTTCTACCTGGACCTCCCAAATACTCATAATAACTGCATTAAACCGAAATAATGGGCATATACTCGTAAACAAAGCCTTCAACCCAAAATGAAGGTTATATTCTTATGGCTATTTGGGAGGTTGAGGTAGGGTGGAAGGTGGTCCCGTCTTGCCTGGAAATCGCGTTTTGGTGTGGAGCTTCCTCGCATTTTGGCTTGAAGTCATGCTCTTTGCTCGCCGTGCTCTTGGAGTAAACCCTAAACCCTAAANNCTCCTGGTATCCCCCTTAATATCCCGTATAGTAGTTCCCTATATAATCCCCTATATAACCCCCCATTAAGGAGTTTAGACCATAGCTCATATAAATCCTGGGGCTCTTGGAGCTCTTGGCGGGATGCACTTGGAATTCCCTGCATTGTTTCACAGATCCCCCGTAAAGATGGCGAGGTACGTGCTTACTATGGGGATTCCCCAGAATTAAGGTACCCTTTTAGGGGTCCCTATAATTAGGGTTCTAGTGTTGGGGGCTCTATATTGCGCAGCCCTACTGCGGGAAACTACCATATAGACACCTTCGACACTGCCGTAAGAGGCAGCTGCGATTACGAATAGCAAGCAAATTATAGAAGCCAGTAAATTTGAACAAGAGTATCACTCTGCCCAAAGCCCCTGGGGAGGAGGTAAGGTGTAGCATGAACCATCCTGTTTCCCTGTTCAAAATGTTATGACCTTAGTCTACTATCTACACCTACAAGAGCTTTCAATAGTCTCATTGATGGTGGCTAATGCTGCTGCTACTGAAAATCGTCAGTCAAGATTGAAATGGGATCTGGCTCTGCAGATTCCGTCAACAAATGTCTGTAGAGAGTAGAACAGAAACGTTTCAGGAAATTACAAAGAAGACTATCCCTCCATGCCAAACTAGTAAGTCTCTATGTGGCGTCCAAACGGAATGAATGTGATAAGTTCCGGACATGCATCATGGCCCCCTACTAGGAGATATGCAGCCAAAACATATATCTGCCCCCGGCCGGATAATCCTTCTTGTCACCACAGCGTAATTAACAACGAAATCAGCAACAAATGAAGGCACTAAGAAATGTAAGAATTTCGAAGTGAGCCCTCATTACTGGGCGCTTGCAGAATCCTTCTCAGCTGAGGTCGAAATTCTAGGGCCAAGGTTCTCATGCATTGCGCGCTTCCCGCACATTGTCTTGGGGACTTCTTTCGTGACTATACCAATCACACGCCTGGAGTTCTTCCATTTTCGGCAGGCATGTGGCAGCCAAGTCAATCGATAAGCGACTTTGATTGCTTTACTTTGTGCTTGCCACGTCCTCCTTTGGTTGTCTGAATCAACCTCAGCGAAGCTGGTCCAATGCCGAACCCCAAAGTAAGAACTGTTCCTTATTAACAAGAATTCCAGTACTAATACAAGTAACAGTGATAGTAACAGTAAGAGTTATGGTCACACTTTTGAGGAACTGTAAGACCAACACTAGTAAGTAATCAGACTTGTACGTGTTAGTAATAACAGTAACAGCAATGACCGTAATAATAATAGTTATAGCAATACCTAGTCCTTCTCAACGCCTGTGCTAGGAGGGGCCCAATGGTTACAGTACGACTGTAGGATCAGGGTATGCCCCTAAACCCAAACCCTAAAGCTGGAGATCTGATTAGGGTTTAGGGCTCAGGGTTTTGGGTTACCTAGAATTTTTGGAGGGTTGAGCCTGCTGCCTGCCAATGGAGTATTCTGGAGTAGCTCGAGGTTGACGATGTGTCAAAGGATAACAGAACAAAACTACTGCGCATGTGCGGGTACCTGTGCCTGTGCCACTTCCGGAACAAGGAGGGGAACCACTGACGCAAATTTTGGGCCCACAGTAGATCTCAAATGAAAACTCCGGATACAGACTCTCATATAGCCCACCGCCCAGAACCTGAAGCTGAACCTGACGTGCCCAAAGCTCCGGGATTGAAATCTAAACTTGCAGAAGAACCCACGATTTCCTGTTCATAGAACGCCCCAGGCCTTGTAATGACTCCCTGAGCGGTTGATCCCATTCTCAAAACAGCCACTATGAGGAGTCTCAACATGAGGGGCATGTGATGACAAGCGCCAAACTCAGGTATATCAACACGATTCGTACCCTCTCCCATGAAGTTTTTCTAGCATGGGTCCGCACAATCCAAGCCTGAGGCAAGAATCATAGAGGACAACTTGAGCAAGCGCGCGAAAATTGAGCGGCGGAGATACGAAGCTGCCCCTTCCGTCGACGTGGATGCCATAGTAGCAGCACTGAATTAATGACGGTGACGGAATTCGCACTAGTAAGGGTAGTAGTGATAGGCTTTCGCAGTAGTAATAAGAAGTACTTAGCACTTAAAAATGGTAAGTTTTCGACAATACTGGTAATTGTCACCGCCCGTTGCTATCATCATCGTCGTCATCGCCCATCGTCCGTTGTCCTCCTCATCCTGGTTGTCTTTGTGGTGGTGGTGGTGGTGGTGGTGGTGGTGGTCGTCAGCATTTTCGCTGTCACACGTAAACGATCGTCGAAATCGGTTGGATTAAGGTGGCAACGCTCGCGGTGCTGGTGCCGGGTGTTGTTCAGGGCGGTTGTGGTGGTGGTGGTGGTGGTGGTGGTGGCGGTGGTGGTGGTGGTGGCGGTGGTGATTGTGACTCAGACTGCCGCGACTACCGCGTCTGCAGTTCTTACTATTGTGGGTACCGACAACAATGTGTTATTGCTATTGGATGCACATTTGCCATTGATTAATTACTCTGAATTTGGGCCCATACGTTATACTGTGCCTGTCAGTGCCAGCATCAGGATATACTGCCATTCCTACTGGCCACCACTACTACTACTACTACTGCTGCTGCTGCTGCTGCTGCTGTTACGACTGCTACTGCTACTACTACTACTGCTACTACTACTGCTACTACTACTTCTACTACTACTACTACTACTACTACTAGTACTACTACTACTACGCAAGCATTGTACTAGTGCTGTAACCATTCGTTGATGATTGTTAAGATTACTGTTACTGTTGCTTTACGATTAACACCAGTATTGCCACTACGGCTACAACAACAGCAACAACAACAACGACGATGAAGACGACCACAACTGCTACGGCTACTCTTACAATTACTACCAGTATACCTACCATGGCTCTTGCTGGCACTCTGGCTGGTGCTATTATAATCAGAGTGACTATTCCGGTATGATTCCTATTGCCACTACCCATACCTTATGCATGATGTTGCGGGTAATACCTGTACTGTTTCCTGCTCTTAGTATTAGGGGTGTTATGATTAGTACTATCAACACTACTATGTTGATTTGATGTTTTTGCTCTGCCTCTCTGTTGAAAACTTTTACAAGACATGTTCTCCTTATAATAACTACTGCCATTTCCTTCTATCTTTCTAGTATGCTACAGCCTAAACTGTCGCAGCCCATCTGCACTAAAGTCGAAATCACCTGGGTGGCTCATGGATATTGCTTTTCTGTCTCCTGCATTCTTCTGGGGATATGAACTACTGTGAGAAAAGAGGTATACTGATACTCAGGGAGGCACACCCAATTAGCTAAGCAACCTGAACGCCTCGGGGAGAAATGGCAACAGTCCCCAAGATATTGACGAGGGTCTTGGGAAACGATTCTAGCCCATAGTTGCATTACCTGACTTCAACCGAATCCAACTCTAAACTGCGGCGCCCTACGTCTCCTCTAACGCCACCTAGGCACATTGCCGTACCTTTAAGAAAAGTAGTAATTGTCATCCTGAAGTACATGTTCCAAAATTTCTAGCACTAGTTCTGACTTTAACCCAACTCGTAGCCGGAGCCCCAATCCCTTAACCCCACGCTGTAAACGCTCAGCCCTAATCCTCTGTCAAGTGCCAGTGGCTCTTCAAGCTTTCGCTTCTTGCCCTGTGCGCGTCGCCGATTCTTGCCCCTTCTTGCTGCTGCGGCTGCCTGTAAAGGGAATGTTCCAAGCCCATCCTTAAGAGCTATAAGGAAATGATAATAGTAATATGGAGGGCTTCCATATCATTATTGTCATTATTGCTATTTCTACTATGATACTATTACTATTGCTATTGTTATTATTACTTCATTCATTCATTCATTCATTCACTCATTCACTCATTCATTCATTCATTCATTCATTCGTCCCGCTACTCCGCGGTCTGGAGCTGAGCGCTGCCCAGCCTATATACAGTTGCTACTGCGGGGAAAGTTTGAGAGCTTCTGGGTCTCTTGAACCAAGGAAGAAATTTCACCAGTGCTCAGGGTTTGACTGGCTCTTAAAGAGCTATCCGAGGAGATATTCAATGAAACGTTCGCTTTGCTTGCTATTGGTTGATCTCAAAAGGAGCCTGTATATTCGTCGCCTTATTGGCAAGATGTCTCATGTGATCGGAACTGTTAACGTCGAAGTCAATGTAGAGATTCTATATCGCGAAACCTTCTTTGCAGGTCTCGATCAGCCAATTTGCTCATGATTTGCCTGTACTCCGTGTGTGCTCAGTGCGGGGCGCATACGTGCCTTGCTCGAAGCATTATTACAGCTACTACTATTATCATTTCTAATAAGGGGTATAGGGTATAGTCCCCCTTAAGTAGATAGAATATGGGGTATATGGGGTAATATACCCAAAGCCATATTCTATCTACTTACGGGGGACTTATAAGTGGGGACTACATAGGGGCATGTAAGGATTATATCGAGGTATGCAATGTAGGAAGCACTGCTGTAATCCTGTTCGAAGCCCTGATGTCCTAGGATTGCCAGGGGTATGTCGGTTTTGCGAACTCCCCTATGGGTCGAGGGTTTATGTCTTCAGCTTCAAACTTGGACTAAAGCTTTCACAACGCACCTCGCGACCTAACCTGAGCCGCAAATCAAGTCAGAGTTGTTTTTGGTGTTTACATTGGGTCGGGTTAACTATAAATCTTACTTGGTATTGGGAACGACAGTATCCCGTCCGTAAAGCCCTACGGACTAAGAGTGACCTTAAAGGGATACAAGTATATCTTAGGGTCCCTACATCTTCTTACGACTATACCCCTATTACTGGGTGGGGACCTGACCCAAGGGCTTAGGATTCGACATGCCACTCAACTGGTAATGAGCTCGGCCGGAGCTTCTTGAAACTGGTCTGAAAAGTAGCATCAGGGTTGAGGATCCCTCTCCTTGAAAGTTGGCCCAGATCCCCTAATAATGAAGATTTTCCTTGTGCTAGTAACATGTTCAAAGAGTGTTTGTTTTCAGGGGGTGGGGGGGGCAGGGGGCATTCGTTATAATTGCCTCTGGTATGTATATGCTATGTTACTTAATGTTACTTACACCTGTGGAAGTTTTCTACCAATGGGGATCTCCAGGCAGCTGGTAGAAAATGGGAAAATGTGTACAAGGACTGAAAGAGCTTTTTGGGGACACCTTTGAAACACTTCTAATTCAATATGCCGCAAGCCTCGGGATCCGTGACTGGTTGCAGACGTCGCTTCTGCACTCGCTCAGCACGGCGAGCTTCAACAGCTTTCCGGACCTCAGCAGCTAGGGGCTCTGGGATTTGAAGCTCGGGCCTCACATGTGGGTCAGGGAACCTACTTGGACAGGATTGCTACAGGGGTATGATGGGCTTATCAAGAGGATATGAGCTGTTACCTAACTCCAGGGTCCCTCAAAGTCGGGCTTGACTGCAGGGAGTGAGACCTGATGACCGCATACGTAAAGTCGTCTAGAAGTCCATCGACATTATCGCCTCTTTGTTTCGGAGTGGCCTGATGAGGTTCCTTGCGCGTCGGGTGTCATACGCACACCTCATTTTGAGACATGATCGCATACGCCCCGGCAGACGCTGTATTTGCTAACCCCTTTACTCGACTCCCTGTCACAATCATCACCAAGCCCCAAGGTAGCGAAGTCTTCAACCGCCCAGGAAAAGTCAACTAGTTGTGGATCCCCACTACCGTAGACTAACCCCCCTCCAGGATTCCGGTTCGCAGAGGGCTTGGGCTGCGAGTCTCTTAACTTGGCAAGCTCTTGGGGCCCTAGGAAAAATACAGTGATTATAAGGGGATTACGGGGGTCCTTATTTGGGATTGTACAGAGAAGCTACCATGTTTCGTGACATTTCTGAGCAAGGCCTTCGGGCGGTTAGCCTGGACAGGGTATTGAATGCTTTGACAGATGTACTTGCGACATGCAAGCCAAAACGTACAAAATTACCTGTGTCATGTCACCTCATATTCAGGCCGAATGGCTGTCTTGCCTGTTCGTTTCCGGGTGCAGCCCAGGTATCCCTTCTTGTGGTAGCGCTGCCCACACCCACGTGGGAGTTTCCAAAAGAAATGCACAATGGTCCCCTCAAACAACACCCCCTAAAAGGGAATATCCCCCGAATTTCTTGAAACCCCCGTTGTCACCCATGAGGCCATAAGATGCAGTTCAACGCTCGCTGTTAGCATGAAAGTCCTTGGCTTCACAGGGCCAATGAACCATGAACATCCTAAACCCCAACCCCAATCCTTTCTGAAGTTTGTTGTGTCTTGTGGGCTTAAACGTTTTAGCAAACACTGTACCCCAAATTCAATTCCCTACATCCTAAACCCTAAACCCTACCCCAAAAGGAACGTTGGACGCCAGCTGTTCAGCAGTCAAGTCACAATACCACCCGGCCACCGGTAATATAGTTGCAATGGTGCAATAATGGGTTTAGGGTTTAGGGTCATGGTATATTCCCCCCCCAAAGACTATATTATGATAGTACTATGTTGGGGGTCTTGATAATTAGGTGGATGAGGGGTTTACTAAGCAAAGTGATGAGCCCAAGCATTCTCGACAAGCACTCAGAGAACAAGCATGTTCATAAAGTCCACGTCTACTTCCTCTACGTACTGCTCTCTACTTTTGTGCTATCATTCGTATGCAATGCCCCCAAACTATCCTAAGCCCTAAACCCTAAACCCTGAACCCTAATGCAGGCTTTACAACTCCAATGCAAGGCCTAAACCCTTTTGGTGCGGCGGGTGGCTGAAGTGAAGATCTGAGAAAATTCTGAGCTCTTCCTGCACAGGGGAGGTTGCTCAAAATGATCCCTACACCCCGGAATCCCTTTATAGTTTCCATATATCCTGGGGGTCCGCAGGTTGAAGCTGTTTGGAGGTTCATGTTGCAAAGCTCAGGGCTCAGGATCCAGATTGATTGGGGTTCAGTTTTTTTTGCTGCTGAGGCTCTGAGGTTTACTGCTTGGTGACTGTTTAGGTGTTGGGGTGGCTGGGGGCCATAGTAATGGAACCAATGAACGCGCGCTTTACTCCTGTTTTGCAGATGTATATCGCACTTTCCTCTAAAAGGAAGCAAGATTATGAGGTTTGAGCTCAAAGACATATTCTGAGCACAGCGATCAAGTCCCCACTTCAGCTGAGATCTTTGTTTGACTCATCTCTTCTTGACGTTTTTACTTCCAAACGAACATTAAAAATGACTAGCCGCAGTCTCAACTTTTGGACAATCGCCCGAATAGGAATCCTCCTCAGGACCACGGGAAAGCTAGTTACGTTTCACACCTAGCTCACGAAACACTCCGAACCAATCGCCATCACTCACAATCATACTGATCGACCTGCTGCTTCCTTATCTTGATCTCGCAGACGCTCCCGTTCATCAAGTGCGAGTGCGTAGAAGCACTGGAGATACAGTGGACAGGGTGACTTTCTGCGGTTTGGAGACCTTTATTTTTCCGGAGCTAAAATATTACATGAGCTGCTGCCTGTGTCAGTATGATTATTAACTGGGCCGCGACTGTCGTAACAAGATGGCAAGATGACCTAGATTGAACCACGTCCGCCCCCAAGTTCTATTTGCCGTTGATCCTCCTTGCAGGTTCCTTGACCTTCCGCACACCCATCATTCTAGCCTTTTTGCAAAAGAAGTTACTGTCAGAGGCCACTAGTATAGTAGGCAGGTCTAGGCCCTGGAAACCCAGCAACCACAACCCTCAACTCTAAAAAGGAAGCCTAAAACCCTAAAGCCTAAAACCCCAAAGGCCGGTGGGCCTGGCTTCCTTCATGCGATCGCTGGCACGGTCTATGAGTCCCCTGTGAGAAGCGCAGACTGAGATGAGGATCAAGAAGCTACACGGCTTGGATTCATGTTGTGGGGTTCCGGAGTTGAGACTCAGTGCTTTAAGACGGAAAAAACGCCGCACTCAAGGTCAGAAAGAGGTACTGTATAAACGGGGTGGGAGATACCCCCCAGTCTTTATCTCTGCGATGGTCCACAAGTCCTGCTGGGGCTTTACCTTTCGTGATCCATGCGTCAAGGTTTAGCAGATTGGAATCTAAGCTGCGCATTTGGGCCCAGGGAACAAAATGTGGGAGTTGGCATAGATGAAGGGACGGCAGCCCACCACGCATTGCTTCCCACTGGATGTGAGCCTACGCAGATGCTCGACAAGGTCTAAGAATGCCGCCGTTGCATGTCATGAGCATCCCACAACAAGGTTTGGAGTTTAGGGCTTAGGAATTAGGGTTCGCGGATGTAGAAAGAGACCACTCAAACATGCATCATCACCGGGGCCTTCTTAAGAAGGCAACCGTAGGCGCTACATGAGTTTGTTGTCTGCCTTAGAGGTGCGATAGCCTACAGATACCCATTATATTATGCTTGTATCCATTCTCTTTTCCATCGTTCCACACAATCCCTATACAATCTGTATATAAACGCTATATAAGCCCCATGTAGACTCAGGGAAGAAGCGGGATGTTTATTTCCTAGTTCAATCGCTGCGTGCGCTCATGCTGTGTTCAGAAGCTGTACCCTAAGGCGACCATGCACCATCTACCCTCTACTCTACGTACAATACCCATGAATAAGGACCACCTGCTGTCTGGTCGTGCTAATGCGTTTAGTACTGGCTGGTAGTGAGGTGGTCTAGAACTGGTCAGTGCCATGTTTCTGTCGATGCATCCTGAGTTTTCACAGCTCTCTGCGCAGATCCCTTGTCCACCTGCGGCTGTCTGCCGGGTGCTATGCTTGGTGACATTAGACATGCGAGTGATGGATTCCCACACTGCCTCCCACACACTTTGAAAGCTGTTAGCTAGTCTGCTGGAGACCACAGCTGAATGAACTCAGATTCGCTAGACTAGCCGAGGTAGTCTTAGTGGAATGGCAGAGGCGCTTGGAGTCTTGATACATAGGGCTGCGCAAAAATTCACTCCGAACCTGACAATCTGTTGAGATTGGTGGCTTGCTTACTGAACTAAGATTCGACTACATTTCCTTTAGGCTTTGCAAATTGTACATCCTTAAGCCCTTGAACCCAAGACGCAGTTTTGGCCAGGTTGCTGGGCTAACTCTGCAAGGTATTCCCGGCGCTGTTTAGGATTAAGCTGCAAAGCCTGGGAGGTGAAATGGTCAAAGCTCAGTTTAGGTTTCAGGGTTTAGGTTCAGGGTTTAGGGTTCAGGGTTTGGGGTTTAGGGTTCAGGATTCAGGGTTCTAGGAGTGCTTTCAATCTGAGGTGCTTGTGCGAGGGGGCCAAAATTTTAGTCAGGGTTCAGAAAGGGGCGTTTGGGGCTCAGGTACGCGACTGTCTGGGGTTCGAAAACTGCTTACGGGGTAGTTTCCCATAATAAGGGGACCCCAATATAGACCCCAATACGCTCTGTCCTTATTGGGACCCCCAAAAGGTACCCCTAATTTTGGGAACCCTGAACACTAAACCTTAAACCCTATACAACTAGATAACTACTATATAACCCCATGAACCCATTTAAAGGGTACCGCTAATTTTGGGAAACCCCTATTTGTCTCCAGCTGATGTTGTTAAAGCGACCGGGCCCTCCTCAGGTGAATAACTGTTTTTTGGTGGCTCTTAAGGAGCTTATTACTAGATTGGAGAAACCAAATTAATTATTTACTATATATACCCATGATGGTAACTTAGTTTCAGTGCCTTAACAGCAATCCAGATAACTGTTTTGTGGGTGCAAACTGGAGGGCAACTCTTCATGCAGAACGACAGGCTACACCAAAACCAGTCAGCGGGGAAGCAGAGTTGGACGCGATTTAGGGTGTAGGATAAAGTCCACTTGGGTGGTTGTCAAAATGATGGTCCCTTTTTGGATCCCTAGTATAATACGGCACCTACTATTTAGGGTACCCAGAAAAGGGATCATAATTTTGACAATCGCGCACTTAAGTAGAATTTTCATAGGGACTACTTTGGCCAAAATTGGAAGGTGACATCCTCCTTTTTGGCATAGTACTTCTTCACAAGAAATAACCTTCACATGAGATTCGGAAGAGAATAGAAGATAGTCTCAAGAAAGCAGTCTGCTGGTATGTCATCTCGTGGAACATGACATTTGGTGGGCCTACATCTGTTGGAAGATGTTAGCTTGCTCCGTTGGCTGCCTTAAACCGGTTGGGGCATGTTGGGACTGTGTAGCCTTCAAGGTTTCGCGAAAAGATCCAAGCATGCAAGTGCAGGGGATGCAGGGTTCGCAGCAAAGTGTCAGGATGAGGCTTTCTTTAATGTTCGCTCTTTGCGTGGGGCCAAGCTGAATCACCGCATGGACAAATGATATGAAGTAATGAAGGCCACTACCGTAGATCATGCCCAAAAGCTGCAAGAATCACAACGGGACGTCCTCACTCCTATTGCTCACTGTCTGCAATTGAAGCCGGGTAGCTTTCCTGTACGCTGCCTTCATTACATTACCTACACAAACAGACAGAAAAGCAGCGAGACTGACGTTGTCCATCTTTTTACACTCCAAACGTGATAAAGCGCTGTATAACGACGATGTCTCCAACAACAGGCACGTCGTGGTTCACATCCCCGGCGCTCACTCCCAATAGCATACAGGAGGCACGCGCATGACTGTGACTGATTCTGCGCGGGCTTGAAACCAAACCCAGAAGATTGCGCTCACCGACGCGAACCGCCTGCCCTCCAAGTAATGCGGAGGTAAGACAGGTATTCAAAATACGTGCTGGGAAAAGTGCGCTAGAAGTCCGCGCACGTCCACACACGTAGACCAACTCAGCACCACATGCGCCAGGAACAGTGCGCAAGTTTCGCATCGCCCGACGACTCAACGAATCCCAGAAAACTTTAATTTACAGAGAGGCTTCAGACAAATCACGTTGTCGCCTTTCATTTCTTGCCTGGCTGAAGGTTTTGTATCCTACAAGCTGTATGTCAAATCGCTATTCACAAGCCTGTGTCCCGGCTTTTGGAGCTCGACAATCGAGACTCTACAGCCCACAGCAGTCTTCACGGCTAAGCCCTTCAGGTCACCATCGGAAGCAATGACTAGGGAGTAACTCGCAGTCTGCACTGAAAACTTAGGACCTTAAACTTTGGATCATGAAGAGCGGTATCCCCGCCTGTTATTCGGGAAGTCACCCTTTTACACTCTGAGTGGTGATCATAATCGATGCCCCCCCAACTCAGCACCCGTTTGCTTTGCATTAATTATGGGGAAAAAGCGCTTGCCAGTGTCTTCAATCATACAATTTTCTTCATGACCAGCCCCACCCTAATAATGGATATGGTCCTCAATGTACATGGGCTCCTATATGCAATACGAAGGGGATGGAAATGTGTTTGAATAGCTTGGGGATATGTTTTCAATGCGCATAGCTTGAACCACTTCTCGACCCAAAGCGCCTGCTCCAGAGTGACAACATCGGGAAGACGGCCCGACTTACGGAAGGCGGTGCTGCAGCGGTATGCAGGGCCCAGCAGAGGCCGCAGGAGACCCTGACATGCTTGTGTTTAGATTGGTATATATGATATATGTATATATATATGTATATACATATATACATATTTATATACGTGCGTGTGCGTGCAAATACATATTGTATGCTGTGTAGCATGTACTATACACATTACGTACAACGTACGGGTATATCACAGGCATCCGTCCCACCCCAGACAAGGCTTTTCCGGTTGCAAAAACCATAGATCCAAGGTCCTAATTCAACCCTAAACCCTAATCAATAAAACCAATTTTGGAGGTCTCCAGGCCGCCGGAGCCCAAAGACTGCTAAACATTACTGGGTTGCTGTTCAGGAACGTTGATTATGTTACCACAATATGGGTACATGGCACATATTAGGGGTTCCTTATTATAGTAGCTTAGCTTAATTTAGCAGCAACCCAGATTAGGCTTTATGCTTTCTTGGGACCTCTCATGGTCTTGGCCTCCACAACCTGACATGCATTGGGGCTTCGCAGTAGTTCTCCTAAACAAGATCATGAAAGTACCCGAATAATTTGGCATCCTGATGTTCTTGGTTCTCTGACCTCGAAAGAATGGGATTTGTCAGCACCTTTGAGCTCTCTTACTCTCGAAATCATGAGATGTCCCAAGGTTTGGCCATCAAATTTCTGCACTAGAATTCCACGAATTCTTGAAGGTCCTCCACGCTATTTCGCATCTATTTCTAACGTAGTTCAAACCAAGCCAATTTCAATCAAGATCCCGCCCATGTGAGTCGTTTTAATGCTTCCACCACTCTGTCCTCAATGGTGTTCGATTCTCTAGACACAGCTAGTTGGAATTATTGAAGCTCTCACCAAATCCAGCCAGGGCTTCACACATGTCTGGATAATCCTGCTTCCAAAGAACCTAGTCACACCATTTGAGACCAAATTAGCTACCATTGGCGCTTGACCCTAGTACGTGCATGAACACTAGAGGCAGACGCCATGCACAAATCCTGTTAGAGAAGCGTGTGTAGTTGCTGCAAGCCGTGCAACAGCCATGCAATTGCTCTCATTAATCCATTTTGCACTGTTCCTCCTGATCTTGTCACCCTTGGTTTACAACTCGAAAAGGCCTCAAACACAAGCGTCGTTACCAGTGTTATCCTTCTTGCACCGGTGCTGGGCTCAAACTCACGACGGCCCAGCTTCAATGCCACACGTTTCTTCGGAATAAACATTGGCGACCCTGGGTAGCGCCCTCGAGGTCTCCTTCACTCAGCTTTTCCAATTTCTTCGCAAAGAACTAAGCTCGCCTGAAATGGAGCTCCACATGCCAACTTCTTGACGGGTATGCGCTACTGGAAATTTGGAGGATTTAAAGGAAGTAGTCGCCAACTCTAAACCCAAATCTTTCAGCCCTTCGATGGGCAACTCTGATCAGATGCCCTTCACTGCCGCATCACCCCTGACGTAACTTGGCACCCAGACCCGCAGCGCCATTTCGCCTAAAGCCCCCTGTGGCCTTCTCCCTCCTGCTTTCAGACCGCAATTGCCTAAAATTTTGCCAACTAAACTAACAGGTTAGACGCCCATGTTCATACTCTAGTAACTTGTACGTTCACAGGGTCTTGTACAACTTATGCTGATGCTACTGCTGCTGCTGTTCCTGCTGCTCATGCTTCAGCTGCTGTTGCCAAAAAATCAAAATGCAGTCCAAAAGACTGTGCTCATGACTTGTAATGCAAATGAATTCTTTCACTTGCATACTCATGCTTGTTGGTGCGGCAACGAGAGCCTCCAGAATGTTGAGCGGCAGCTGGTCGACCAACGACGATGACAGTCGAAGCCAGGAGACAAGGCGCACGTAGTGGCGTGTGGGGTCCGCCTCCCATAGCGGGATTAAGGCTGTCAAGCTCTGCAGCTTATGTAGCAGAACAAATCCGGCAGAAAAAATGGCAACGAGCCAGCAATGATGATACTAGTCACTGGTACTTGTAATGAAAACAAAGCAGCAGCATCAGCAGCAGCAGGCATGATGGTCGTTGTAAGTGCCGTGTATACTACGACTTATCCTGCTCCGGTCCCTTATGCTGCTGCTGCTGCTGCTACTATGTCTGCTTCTCTATACTAGCAATCGTGCAACTACAACAATGGCCACTAGTCGTAAACAGGGCAGTTTGTTGCAGTAAGCTTGCGTGGAAATGGTGGTGACGGTGGTCCTGCCGGCACTTTAGCCTGTCCCCCAAACGCCTAGAGGACTCCAGCATGCTTAGAACGCCGAGGCCCCAAGCTTGGCCTGAAAAGCTGTCAACCCAGAAACAATACCTGAACCCACATCCCTAAATCCTTTTCCTCCCTATATACCCTAAACCCTATACCCTATAGGACCCCTATAACCCCCAAAATCCTCACGCATCCTCAAGCCCTTGGCACTGCGAGGCTGGGTCTAGGTCCCGTTGCTGCCCGCACGGTGTGCACTCACACAGACATAGCAGCTATTGCAACTCTGTTTGAAAGCTAATAGGACAGCGCCTTTTTTTGGGAAAAGGTGTTCCAGGGATTTGAAAGGTTATTAGTCCCCCTTAAGTAGATAGAATATGGCGCTGGGTATGTTATAATAAGACTCCCATATCCCCCATATTGTATCTATTCAACGGGGACTATAACCCTAATCCCTAAATAGTAGTATCCATTTTCGTTTCCATTCTCCCAAAATAATCCCTATATTCCATCTACTTAAGGGGGACTATCACCCTGGAGTTGGGGATCGCAGCCTGAAAAGCTTGGCTTTGGTGGGAAAGCCGCACTAGCGCGCCTCGCACCTTGTGCGGCCGGATCTTTACATACATATACGTGGGCAAATGGGCCAGAAGGTTTAGGGTTTAGGGCCAGAACGGGACAAGTGGGCCAGAAGGGGAAGATTGCAGTTTGATTTCGGAATTCTCTTTGTCCATAGAGCTGCATTCTCATTGCCAGCAATAAGCCAGGAGAGTACATACAAGGTTGCCGGCATTGCTACAGCTTGAAAGCAGGATGCTTGATGCGGTTGGGCATTCTCAGCTCCCCCATGCTTGGACTGAGTACAAGATGCCAAGCAGCCCAAGTTTGAATAAGCAGTGGGCGCTGATCGCGAGGGACGAGCTATGCCGGCACTTTTGGGGCCACCTCCACTAGTATGAATGAGATGAAGACAAAACCAAATAGGGATGTCACCGCACGATCTCGTCCTGATATCTTTTTCAGTCGTACTACCACGCGGCCCAACATCGTCGAACCATACCCTCTACAATAGAGCCTCCACGCGTCATGGGACTGGGTCGAGGGGTATGGCTTTTAAACACTTATTTGCTGCCTATGCTTGCTGAGAGGGTCAGCCTCTATCATACCCCCAAAAAACCCAAAGACGCCTCAAGCCTCAGACAAGGGAACCATCTGAAAACGATTCCCGCACAGTACTACGAATACTCCTCTAGCTCTAGTTGCAACTTTAACCTTTTCGCACAGGTACCGCAAACCTAGAATTCCAAAGCCTGAATCCTGGACGAAATCCCCAAAATGGGGGATATCCATAATGAGAGGTACAATGAGGATTGTCATATTATTGGGGTCGACACTGGGGCCCCCTGTTTATGAACATCGCCAAATGCACTTCGCCTTAAAGTCTGAACCCTAAAACTCCCAAGCCTAAAACCCACACCTCAAACCTCAAACCCCAAACCCTCAAACCCTAAAACCCCAAACCCTACACCCTAAACCCTAGTGCAGTTCGCCAGGCCCCCCCGCTCCGCTGCGACGCAGCCGCTCCGGCAGCGCCATGTCTCCTTCAGTGCGCAGTGCTTTGGCCTCCGCAGCCTGCCGGGCCCAGGGCCAGGTAATGTAGGTGTTATATAGTATAATAACAGTAATAGTAATAGTAATAGTAGTAGTAATGGTAATAGTAAAATAAAATAGTAATAGTAGTAGTAATGGGTTATATAGTATTTAGGGGCCAAGAAAGGAGTTGTGTAGGGGTTGAGACATATAGTACGGGGTTGGATGGGGGTATATAGGGTTCAAATTTCAGGGTCGGATTGAGGCCTTGTGCAACAATTTTCAGTTGAGGGTTTTGGGTTTAAGGCTTGGGATTCGGGCTTTGGGTTGGGGAGTCCCTGCATAGAGGGATCACAAGGGAGTACGGTTGCAACCAACTTGGGGTGGCTCACAATGAGACTAAGCAACTCAGGCTTGCAAAGGCTTTTCTAGGCATGATTGCCGTGAAAGATATTCGGGTGTTGGGAGTAGTGCTGAGGAACACAGGTCTCTGTAACTGGCACAGTGAGGCTGGCCAGAACATGGGCGTTTGTTTGTCATCACTCATACACCGTAATCGACATCCTGAATGCAAGTCTTAGCATCTACAGGCCTGAAACCAAATCTGTCAGGTTCACCCTTCCCAAAAACACTACAGTTTGGCGACAGGGCCTGAAGTTTTGAAAGCTGTGGTACACCCCCGTGACTAGGATCCTCCTATTTCGAAGGCTTCGCAGAGGGAGATGAACTAAAAACAGATACACACAAAGTAGCCTGTTGTTAAGCGTTTAGGGTTAAGCTTTACTCTTGATTCAGTGCTCAAAATTTCGGGGGTTCTAGCCGAACTCACAGCACTAGCGCAGGACCTCCTTGCCCATTCTAGCCTTAGCGGCTGCTAGTAGGGAATCAAAGAATAAATCCCTCTAGCAGCCTCTGTATAACCCCCCCAAGAATATCTTTATTCGCCATTCTCTCTCTCTCGCTCTCTTCTACTAACTTCCAGCAAGCAGCTCGTTTTAGACTGAAGTGGGCTTGCCCACGATTGTAAATCAAAGGGCTTGAGATATATGACTGTCATATGGCCAGAAGGATGTGTTTCAGATGTTAGCTTCGAAATGCCCCATCCGCCAAGAATCTTTCTGGTAAAGCTCTTGGCCTCAACACCTGACAGCAAACGATTAAAGTTCCAAACGCCGGGCATTCCTCTAATGACTGTCGTAGTGCACCCCACCTATGGTCTCCATGGCCTATATGGTTGAATACTACCAGGTAAATGCGCCTAATGAATCCGATCCAGCCTTTGTTTCAGGTAGAGAATCGAAAAGGGAACCCTGTCGTCCGCCATCCGGCTCCTTGCCATTGCTGTGCTTACTGACCCCTTCCCCCCAACTGTACCATGGCCTGACCCTGAAACATGAAAAAATGTCACCAAGTGACTACCTCTGTGGGGACATATCTAATTTAAAAAAGGTGGAGATGTGTACTTTTATGGGAGGCTCCTAGGCCCCTAAACCCATTAGAAACTCAATATAAACCTGCTGCTGCTGCTGCCAGGTTATGATCAGCTTTGCAGGTTAATAGTTGGGAACCAGAAGAGCTTATGGGTGCCTACATCTAAAACACATCTGTCATGCAGGCATCCTCGAGAATCTATCCTGAAGGTGAACTTGGCAATGTCAAGAAGGTAGCCAGGCAAGCCTGATAGAAAGGCTATGATACAGTGGCCTAATCTTCCTAGTATTAATAATACTCGCGTATATAAGCCCTTATATAACTCCCTTGCAGGAGTTTAGACTACAGCTCGCATGAGGTTCTCTTGCAGTGTCTTTCGGCTTGTCTGGTTGATGAAAGACCTGCCAAATCCAAAGAGTCTAGGGCCTGGCTTTCCCTTCAATTGCCGGTTTGGGGTTTAAGGTTTAGGCTTAGGATTTAGGAGTGAAGGCCACTTTAGCGCCCTATCCAGGATTTTAAAGGGGTGGCTTTGAGAACCTCTGAATTGCTGCCCAAAGAACGGCCCTTGCGTTCTCCAAACTCCAAAAACAATCCAAACCTCAATACCCGTGCTCACGACTCCTCAAGATTCTCATCTCGCGGAGCATCAGCTTCCTCGTCCTTTTCACAAGAAGAGCCAAGGCACTACTGCTGCTGTACTACGTACATGAAGCTGGAAATAAGAAGCAGGCTTCTGCTTGGCCCTCATGTCCAAGCTGTTCTTGGCTGATGTTGCAGAGCATGAAAGAAAGTCACCATCAGTAAATTTCGGGTTTCGGTTTTAGGCCAGTCTTTCATCGGCAGATGTGTTTGGCTTTGAAATGTAAGGTTTAGGGGTCCAGGTCTCTGTGTTGGCAGTCCACCACGGGCAGTCTGATGGTTGAGCCGCCGAGATCTCCAACCCAATGCCCTGCTGGCTTTACAACAAGTTTAAGGGTTTTGGGGTCTAGGGTTTTAGGGTGTAAGGGTTTAGGGTTTAAGCCCCAACATCCTCCTCTATTTTTTCGCGGCCTATGTACTTGAAATTGGGTTTGGGGGTATACTCTACAAGTATTGTATACGTGTAATAAGACTACCAGCAGTAATTATTCAAACTTCGACACTTACCAGTGAGTTGAGGCCCCCAGCCTAAAATCAACAGACTTGCAAAACTCGTGGTCTCTGGCATGGCAGTAGATGGTGGGCCCGCATGAACATTGGCTGGAGCAAATGGGACCCTGATCGCATAGTCTGCCTGCTCCTCCAGCGGTGTGGGTGCGGTTGGAGGCTCTTTCTCTAGCTCATCCTCGCAAAACGTCGCAAGTTTTCAACGGGGCTTGAAAGCTGGACCAAACACAGGATCAATCTACAAGGTGGTTCTTGGGATGAAGGGATTCAGAAATCAGGAAGGCAATAACAAGCTGGTCCTAGAGGAGACGGGGCTTCACATAGCTGTAAAGACTGAACGAACCCAAGAGCCTCCATGGGCTGTCAGGATGCTACACATGGTAGTTTCCCAAAATAGGGGGACCCCAATATAGACCCCAAAATATTATAATCCTTATTATGGAGACCCCCAAAAAGGTACCCCTGGAAACCCCAACATACAGCTATCTGCCTCATTGCCTCCCTCTCTCCGTGTCTCTTGATTGAAGCACTGGCCAGCCAAGAAGGCAGACCAGTACATCCAAGACAGCTTATGTCAAGATTCCTGGACATGGTACCCAAACAACAAACGTTGGCCCGCAATGAATGCATTTACCGCTCCGATCATGAACGATCTCCTGCAATCACCGGCCAAATCCATCTTATCTTTGTTGGGAGATGCAGTTCTACAAGTAGCACATCTGACCGCAGAAGCGAGCTGCTAACCAAGGATTGACCATTTACCCAACGAGGAACTCCTCTCATTCAACCCCTCTTAAACCAGACCAAGGGAACCCTGAACCCTAAACCCCACTGAAAAGCCATAACTACAACTTCAGGTAAGAATTCCTCCAAAGTAACTCCTTCAGAACCCCCAGTAGGGTACCTTCCTACTTCCCCTGTAACTCCATAGATCCAGAGGCACCCACTCCCTCATATTTTGAGAGCCCTAGCCGCCCTAAACCCCAGTCCCTGATGCCTATATAACGGGGCATTCAGGAAGAAACTTCAGGTGTCTGTGATGCGCCTTGGGCCCCTCATCTGTTTTGATATCTTCTTTGGCTTCGGCCTCCGTCAAAGGCTGTAGGCGTTCCAGGGCTTCAGGTCATGGGGTTCAGAGCTTGGAGTTTAGGGCTTAGGCATAAGGGTTCAGCGCTTGCAGGGTTCAGGCACGGAGTTTGAAATTCGGTGGTTCAGGGACCGGTATTTTGGATGGGGTCGCTTGAGATTTGGAGGGCTCAGGGCCTTGATCTTCAGAGTCCTGAGCTTTTTTGACTCTTTCAAGCTTTGTGTCATTGCTGGTCACCCGATGCTCAGACGAGCCTTGCTACCGCCTCAGAGGACCCCTGCCTAACAACCCCGTGGCAAAGAGTCTATAGTCCCCCTTAAGTAAGTAGAATATAAGGGAAATATGGGGATCTTGTTATAATTTACCCAAAGCCATATTCTATCTACTAAACTTATTTCTGAGAAGCACAAACTTGGAAGTCGTCGCAATGCAACATTGGCGCTAAAGGAATGCCCTGTCAGCTGCTGCTAGATTTCGTATGGACCAGACACGCTTCAGACTTGAAATGAGCTAGCATGCCTACCAAAACTTAAAAAAAGATTCCGTACTTGCAAGCAGATCCAACCAGTGGACAAAATCAACAACAAGCGAGATCCTTTCAACAGACAAACAACTGTCAACATCTCAATGTCTTCTGCCAGAACAGAATCTCTATAAGATCCGCAATGCCAACCATCCTATTTGGAAAAACTCCGGCAAAAGGTAAAAAGATTTGAAGATAGATCTGGCCGGCAAACATGTAGCGTAAACAAGAAAGACCATGCTTTTGACACCCTACCATCCAAAACTAAGAACGGGGACGAGGAGGACCGGACGTCCGATTGCTCCTGGGATCATTGCAAAGTAATCTTGCGACTTCGGAGATCCCAAGATGGCGCATTTTCAGCAGCTCGACTATACGTGCTCAACATGTGGGAACTCTTGCAGATAGCTTGTGCCGTCTTAGCCTCCCGTGAGATGCACAGAATGAAGCTCACGCCATGCGTGAGGGTTGAACGTGACTGGGACTCATCCGATGGCGCCCAGAACATGTGCAAAGGGAAGGGAAAAGCAGCTATTTCAATTGGAGCACGGCGATTCAGCTGTGAAATGAGTTTCTTGATCGGAAGCTCTTTGTGCCCAATGAACCAAGAAGCTGGCTCCATAGGTGGCAGATGCTGACTATGAGCAGCATACAGATAATCCAAGCAGCGCGTGGCACCTACCAGTTCAACCATTCTGAACCCTAAACCCTAAACAGTAGTCTCAATCTTGTTTTCCATTCTCCGACTATAACCCAAATAAAAACCTACTATTACCCCAATGGGTACCTATACCCTCCTAAACCTCTCCATGACAGCCTCAATGGCTGAGAAGCTCTTGGTGCGCCGAGTGTTCGCATTAGGATTCAGCGTGTCGTATGTAACATGCGGTTTGGAGTTCGGCAGCAAGTCTTTCTGGCAGGATCTAATTGCATGAGGAGCCGGCCGTCTTTGTCAACTCAGAAGATTGAGCTCCCCCATCTTCAACCTGTTTGGCAGTGTGCAAGAATAAAGGTTGCTCTTATACCCAACTATGACAATCTCCATCTCCATTATAGGAACCCCAGTAGGGACAACCGCATTTCTGGAAACTCACAGTTGGTTGGCCAGATCAAGAGTAATCCCCTCCCCGCAACAACCTCCCGCCCCTCCCACGATGAATACTCCTTTTCTTAGGTAATGGTACTATATTGGGAAATACAGGGCACATCTCGCTACTGGGGAGGTTCATGATTGGGTGCGGGGATCAAAGATCAGCGCACTTTTGTACGCACCATTTCTGAAAAAACATGCTGGCCTAGGATGCGAGTACACTGGACCAATGCAAGCAATTCAAACCCGCAAAACTAATCCCTAAATAGTAGTTTTTGTTATTCCATTATCCCAATATACCCCCTATATAACCCGAGACTAAGCCCATATAGCCATCAAGGGCCACTGGCCTTACCATGTCTTTTAACTAGTCGCGGGCCAGACATCACTTTGGGTTTAGGGTTTAGTATACCCATTGTATATTGCAATATGCACATTATATACTATAATATACCCATAATATATCCATAATTCTACTATAATCTTCCCATGATATACTATAACATACCCTTAATATTCCATAGTCTACGTGCCTCAGCGGCCGGAGCATCTTTCTCGGTCTCTGCGTCCTGGGTGGGTCTCAGAGGCTTGGCATCCCAAAGAATTAAACCTTATTTGTATGGTAGCTGCATCACGCGGTTTAGGATTTAGGGTTATACGGGTTTAGTCTAATTTGGGGTTTTATAGGAGTTATATTGGGATAATGGACAAGAAAATGGAAGCTACTATTTAGGGTGCAAGGTTTATGTAGCGTTTAGGGTCAGGACTTAGCAACATATATGGGTCTGCTCTCAATGCATAACTTGCAGGAGGGGTTCACACTACCGAAAAAGGAAAGGATACAAAAGGAGTACATGTGCAACTAGCACCCTTTTAACTACCCGTGTCGAAACAAACCCACAGCACAAGACCCGCATGTTGAAAGCTCATCTCCAAGAGCCCGTTGATGTCAAAGACAAAACTGTCTGGTTCCTGGCAACCCCAAATCCAGAACATCATCCAATACAGCTACACTGCCAGGTCACCATACTGCTGCTCAAGACTCCGCATTGCTTTCCGCAATGTCAGCTACATCTGGGCCAGCACAGGCTTGCTCACCGAAGTCCTCACACAAGGGCAGGAGCCTTAACTCTGCAGGGTCAGGAATCAATATCAACCTGCGTTGATTGATGCATAGTATTCAGCTATCTTTGATGCCCCGGTTGCTGCTTTAATTGCCTTCGTCGATATATTCGTGGCCATCACCTAGGCCCGGGCAACGGGCGTCATCATCTTCACCCTCGTCGACAACGTCCAAGTCTGTCTGTTGCTATGAAGGCTGCATGTACTTAACACATTGAGCTGCAGAAGAAGGAGGATCATAGATGCCAAAAATACAGATAATACTGAGAAGAAGGACGACGACGATAACAACAACAGCAGCAGCAATAACATGAACAACAACTACTACTTCTCCTGCTGCGCTGCTGCTAGTACTGCTACTGCTGCTGCTGCTACTACTACTACTACTACTCCTCCTCCTGCTCCTTCTGCTGCTGCTGCCGCGGCGACGACAACAACAACAACTACCACCACCACGACAACGGCTGAGGTGGATCTTTTGCCTGCACGCCAGATTTCGCACAGTCACTGGCAAGGCCAGTGCTCTTGTGGTCATGAAAATTTGCGCGGAGAATTGACAAGTTTTGAAGGAACTGCTTACCCTCTGCGGGGCTTTCGCTCGGTCATTAGACAACCACCCCAAACCCTAAAATCTAAGCAGCCAGAAGCCTAAACTCCCCCCAAGAAAAACACAATTCCCTACTAACCAAGCCCAAAACTACAAAACCTGAAGTACTAAGCAAACTCTAAAACCATGCGTGCTTTGCGCAGAAACATTTGTATACACCCCTCTGTAAGACTAGTTTTTTCGGGGGTCCAGGGGTTTGGGATGTTTATGGTTTAGGGTTTGAGGTGTTCAGGGTTTAGGGCTTGAGGATGTCTAAGGTTGTTCAACCCCAAGTCTTGAGGGTTTAGAGCATCTAGGGTTACAACGTGTTGGGTGTTTACAGGATATAGGGTTTTGGGTATTTAGGATTGTGAGGCAATTCGTTCAGGGTTTTAGGATCTTATGGACGCCTCTTCTGCCGAAATGAATAGCCAAAACCGCGTCAGAGGTTTTACTTTGGGTTGGGTCCTGACAACATTGCAAGGGGCAAGGATTTGTCGGTTTCTGATTACAGTACGGAAGGTCTTCTGGGTAAACCTCAATGTTTTCTGGTTTCTTACCGACGTACCGGTAGCTCAGAGCAGCAGGTTGCTTGTATTCCGGCTATAGCGCCCATCCTTCCTGCACTGCATTTCCCTCCAGATGCAACCCAATAGCCATCAAAAAGACAACTTTGAGCAAGGTTTTGGAAGAACGTTGTGTGGCTCTATAAAAGCCAATTGCCCACATTTAAGCTCAAGCGTAAACCTACTTCTGAATGTGACTGCAACAAAAACTCGACGAGAAGTCTACGACATAGCAATACGAGTAGTAAGACTACTTCAACAACTCTGACCCATAGTCTAAACTCCTGGTATCCCCCTTAATAGCCCCTGTAATCATCCCCTATACAATCCCCTTGAAAGAGTTTAGACTATAGCTCTTTGGCACCTCCTCATCTTCCGCCTCATGCTCAGCATCCTTGGACTCCTCCGCTTGCGCAAGGAACCAGAAGAAGCTTGCTTCGGAGCTTTTGGAAAATGTGTCCCACTTCCAGGTCCTAACCTACGCAATCCGTTTGTTGTGCATTGCTTTTGGAAACCCTGTCTTTTGCAAGCACCATCCCGGGACGAGGGAAGATTTGGAGTTTGAAGATGTTGACACAAAGCCCTATGGGTCCTTGTGTACCCTCTACCTTGCGAGGTCTTTGGCAGTTTCGAGTGGAAGCGCTATTCAGTTTTGTTGATATCAACAGTGGCTGTGGCTAGTGCGAATGATGGGAGGCTATGCGCACGACATACAAGCAAGGAACAGCACTTGACTCCACTTGGCATTCCAGCATACACCAATGATTCTACAAAAACAGTCTTGCCACGAAACAACATCCTGAAACCTACATCCCAAACCCAGATTGATCAATCCCGAGACATCCCTCCTGCCTCCAAAGTGAGGGTTGGCTCCTGCAAGAGCAGCAGTGCCAGGCTGCGAAAAGCCTCAATTTGGAAATTAGGGGTAGCTGCCACTGCTACCTTCTATCATGGTGGTGGTGCTACGGTGCTATGGCTTCTTGTTCTTTTGTCACTCGTGCACAAGCGCGAAAACCAACACGTTGAGTTGGCTTCCTCGTTGCGTGGCAAGTTCCGGGGCAGATACATTGGACAAACCCATGAATGGCCAAAACCTGTCTATTGTACTGCTTGTCGGCTAGTCCTGAAGAAAACCAAATCCGTCATCGCCCTCACGTACTGTGGGTCGCTTGAAGAGACAGAGACAAGCCACACGCGGATGGACAAAGAAATATCGATGCATGCAAACCCCTGACCAAACATGGAAGCCAAAGATATATAGCCCCTTTGTGGAAACGACATGAAGGGCCTCGTTTGGGCTTCCATGTGTGATTGGAGGCCAGTAACCTCATGTTAGTTCATTGCGGGCCTTGACTGCCAGTGGCGCAAGGGTGACTTCAACCTCGAGTCGCTCGGACAGCAGGAGAGCCTTCAGAAGCAGGGTCTTGGACACGTTTTCGAATTACTTTCAGAACTCTGTGGCATGGAAGGATGTTGAAATTGATTTTTTTGGGGGTGCTATGGCTGATGTGCAGCAAGTGACCCCAAAATGCGACATCTGTCCATCTGCACCTTCTTCTAGACAAGAAATTGCTTATGGTGCTATTGAACTTGGTCTCAGAGGTTGGGGTTCCAGTAGCATGCATGCAAACACCTTTTTGGCATATCTTAGGGTACCTACATACCAGGGGACCATTACCATGAAGACTTTGCGAGGCAACCGCTCTGTGTTATATCTTGTAAAATCTTCATAGACACGTTGTAAATCCCACATCACCCTCCAGAGACTGAATCTGATCTGGAACCCTCCTAACATTTCCTTTACCTTTCAACAGGGGATTCCAGTATGCGCAAGACAAGAGTGTGTTGAGTACACTCCTTGAGGAGTTTCTAGGCTGACCCCACACCCCTGCACGAAGGACCTCATGTTCTGGAAGCTAGCCCTTGGTTAGTCAGGAATGAAGGAATGGATCCTTATAGTAGTCCGTATATAACCCGTGATAGTACTTTCCATTTTTTTTTCCATTCCTTCATTCCCAGCTAACCAAAGGCCAGACAAGCCCGACAAGAAAAACAATGATCATCACGTGAGGAAATGCTTCTACGAGTCCGCTAAGAAATTTTAACACTGGCCGTAGGACATCTCGAGAGCAGGAGTATCACGCTTGGATGCCGACCAGCAGGACTTCCAGTGGTTGTTGTTCAGAAGACATGTCCATCCAAATGACCATCATGTAGGTGCCCTTTTTGGTCTTTGGCAGGATCTCCATTTATTCCGAATGATCCCTCGTTTCTAGAGCCAGGGCGGCCACTCAGCTTGCCTGCTGAATGGGGGTCATGTGAGGTTATGTGGCACTTACCTCAAGGGTTTACAGGGGTAAAAAACGGACATCTGGGAGATATGGGTTTTAGGGTGTTGTAGGGTCCAAACATTTAGAACACTTGAAAAGTGAAACGGAAGAGAAGATGGAACATGAAACGGAAACTGGTCTTATTTGATTTTTTATGAGCTACCGACTATATTTCCTACAGATTTTAATGGACATGGGTTCCCTTTAAAACCTAAAACCTAAACCCCAAACCCTAAACCGTAAGGGGTCCCTATGTCCAGTGTAAAAGTTCCTTAATAAGCTAAAATATTGACAGCAGCTCCTATAACCCTGAAGTGACCCCTAAGCCCGATGCGTGCTACCCTATAGTCCCGATTAATTAGATAGAATATGGGGTATATGGGGATCGTACTATAATTTACCTAAAGCCAAATCCTATCTACTTGAGGGGGGCTATAACCCCTGCCAATCAACAAGCCCCACCTCAGTGGCACGCAGAAGTCCTCGTGCAGTAACCTGGCAGGAACAGGTTGGGATCTGGCCGCACATAAGTGCACTCCCAAACGGGAGTTTCTCAAAATGGGGCCCGAAAGTATACGGGATTCTAAGAGGATTATGGGCTCTATACCTAGCCGACAGATGTTGAGCTTTAGTGTGTTTCCCCATGCATCAATGTGATAAGAGTCTGGGTGTTCAATACCTCACTAAAGCTTCTCTGCTGTTTGCGGAAGGCGTCTGAGATCCTGTGCCACAATTATTGTTAGGTGAGATTTGGCGCAGGTGGGTGAACTTCCGACCTCTGCCTCTCATGGATACAATGCCCAATGAGGGCCTAAATCAACCAACGTTATTCTGAGGTCCAATTGAGGTACCGTGTACTATTGTCATACAAGGAATCTATGAGTTTAAATATCTAGAATTATTCAGCCTTCTGGATTATCGTCTGGTGGCAAGTCAACCATGTGTGCCATGCCAGTGCCATCCCCTCCCGTTACAAAACCCCTACCGCAAAATAATGACTGGAATCAGCATAGGGTGATAAGCTATATATAAGCTGGTTATGACTTGAGTGCTTTCCTGCCAGGGCAACATCAGCAATTTTAGAGAAGAGCATCATGCTGCTAGCCGCAGTGATGATTCTTCCCATTCTGAATTCACATTGGCGTGGCTCCTGGCTACTGTGCAGCAAGGAAGTGTCTTATGCAAACCAGGTGCCCACCAATATGCCCCCGAATCTCTGCAGGGCAGGCAACACCTACTGAAAGTTGAGCACAGCATACACAAAGGACAACACCACAATAAACAGGGCCCCAAGATCCAGGAATCACTTGGGTGCTGTGCAGAAGGAGATCCAAAAAGAAGCGGCCAGTTTTTCGGCTTATTGCCGGCTTTTCGATCCCAACATAGTCGGAGAGTGGTTTGATCTTTGAAGGAGGATAACCCCCGAGCTTTGGGACCACCCAGTTCAACGGCGTTCAACTGTGAAAGGTACCTGAATTGGAAGCACCGATTTCAGGAAATGCCCTGCAAGCCTAGCCGCCCTGGCAATCAACAGTTTAAGGCTTAGGGCTTCGGATTTATGGCGTTCCTCAAACAAAAGCCCTGCTTCATCACCACCCCAGAAATAATCTCCTCCCTCCACATCATGATAGGTGCATATATATATATGCATTTCTATATCCCGAATAGAGTAATTACTGTACTAGAATAGGGGGGATCTTCATTCGCAGGCGCAGGGAATAGAGAAGCCTTGTCTACCTCCAGTTTAACCACTGGTTTCAAGGTAGGAACAATAACTTGGGGTCTTTTTTGTCCTGGGTTAACTGGCCTGAGTGAAGTAAATGGGATTGCGCTTGTTGCTAGCTACATCCTACATCAACTTCAGTCTCTCAAGCTCAAAAGGCATTGCGGTATCTTGCCTGCTATGGGTACTGCATGAACAAGATGATGCTCTTGTAGTCTTTGCTGATCAGGGAGCCATGAGATTGCAATCCTGAGGCATATGGCTCTCTTGCCAAAACCGAACATCCATACGTTCGTATTTGGTAGGTCTATCTGCCATTTTCGGCCCTGGGCTTTGACGTGAGGTGGAAGGGTGGAAGGGAGTCAAAGAATCACTTGCTCAAAGCCCGAACCCGGCACGGGCTAACCCTAAACTATATTAAAACCCTGCACAATCATCCCTGACACGTCTCCACCTCAATAAGTCTTCGCGGCGCACGTGAGTGTGCAGCTGATGTACACCAGTCAGAATCCACATAGTGCTGCAGCTGTCCTCAAATCAGCCCGCGCAAGCTTAACCTCTAGACCCTACAATCCTAAGCTCTAGACCCTAAACTTCCCTGAGCCCTGGCCTCAAAGTCTACACCCCAAACTCAAATCCTAGACCCCACCCCCCCCAAGACCTACAAGATTGAGCTCCACGGCCTCAGAAGATAACCATACCATACTTGGAGAGGCAGTTCGCCACCTGTAGTGGACTCTTACATTAGGATAGGGTCAGGGTTTAGGGTTTTGGGGGTTGGCGGCCCTGAGCGAGCTTCGAAGGGAATATCTAGTGTTGTTGGCTTAAGGATCTCTGGGAATTGGTCTTAGGGACCTGAAGGAAATAAGAAGGGTGATGCTAAACCCTAGACCCATTTGGTAGTTTCCCTAATTAAGGGGACACCCATATAAACCCCAAAATACTATAACCCTTATTATTGGGACCCCCAAAAGGGTATCCCTAATTTTGGGAAACCCTAAACCCTATAAACCCGTATAGAAACCCAGTTTCCATTTCATTTTCCATTTTCTTTTCCATTTGATTCTCCATTATAGTAGGTACCCCTAATTTTGGATTTAGTTAAAAGAAGGGCGGCTCAACAAGATGACTTAGGGTCTAGGGCTTGTCGAGAGTCTACTTAAAAGTTAAAAGTGGAATGCCAAACCTCCTTTGATGGTTTAGGGGTTTAGGTCTCAGGGGTGTAGCATTCAGGACTTCTCTACTAAGTAGGAAGTGTTGTTTTTGGCTTAGCGTTTAGTTTAGAAGTTTTTCTACCTCATTCCCGAAAGAGCTCAGTTTCAATCTCATGTTCCATGTTCTTTTGCACTTGATTGTCCGTAACCGGGGGTGATCTCCCTAACCCCCCCCCCCCCCTACTGGACACCCCAAATCCTGGACCTACTCCTAGGACTCCGATGTCTCTCTTGTGATCTGTTGGTGGCCCATGGCTCTTTCCAGCTTTTCACCAAACGGCTTGAACTAGGAAGCCGTAAGCCTAAAACCCAAACCGTGCCTCTGATTGTACCTCGGCCTCCTTGTGACCTCTTACTTGAAGCAACAATTCTTGGCTTGTTTCCAGAAACAGAGGGGACCAATGTATAGGCCCCGGTGTGCTATCATCGTGTTAATAGGCGCCCCATGAATGCGTCCCCTTAATTCTTGAAACTCCCGTTGTTAAAATCTGGAAAATTGATGAGCGGTTTACCCCCAAAGTTTGGTAAACAGAAGAAGAGCAGGAAAAAGTCGAAACTCTAAGCCCCCGCTACGGCTCAGATTGACCTTTGGAATTGGGGCCTAGCCAGGCATCTTGTTCCGTGGCGGTGAGTGGGCTTCGGGTTTAGGGTTCAGTGCAAGTGAGGTCCTAAATCCACTAGCAACATTCTTGGCAAAGTGGTGCCATGTTTTTGCAGCCTGCATTAGGGCTCCTGGGAGGGTAGTTTAAGTGTGCTTCTTGAGAACCCTTCTCAAGCTGATTACTATGCCCTTTCGAAACTGAGAAATTTCTTTTAAAGGGCCCAATCTTCCTGGACATCTGAGATGTGGCTACATCAAGTCAACAAGATGATGGTGGCCTCGCTATACGAACTTCCACAAAGGGCATCTCTGACCTTGAGACAGTTCCCCAACAACATTGACTTAGCATCCACACTGGGTAATCCGACTTGGAACTTTGCGAGTCCAGGCAACGAAGGGCAACCGCTATGACCTCAGACTGCATCACCCAAATGAGGAGTGCTTTGGTGGTGAAACCATGTAAACTCAAGTTCTACGTACAAAGCACGACAAGTATAGCCACAAGAATATCATCTTACTCAGAAGTCCAGATTTCTACAGTTTCCCTATCTAAAGCTCTTCATTCTTTGTCCTGACCTTTCTTTAGCTGCTTTATCAACATAGTCATGCGAATGGCACACTGAGCACGAAAAGGTGAACAAATCTTCACACACTCATCAACAGTAGTTTCCATTTTCTGTTCCATTATCCCTATATAACTCCTATATTAGACCCTACTATAATATAGTAAAGCTTTGAAAGGCTGATCTGCACATCAATTTGGCCTAGACAAGGCCTGTCTTTTGCAGTAATGAAATACGGGACATTAAAGGGGAAACTATAGGGAATATAGAGAACATATTGGGGTTACATAGGGGACAATGGAAAAGAACCCGGAAACCATATTTACTATTATCTCAAGTAACTGACAACAGGCCAATCAAGCTTTGCAAGAGTTCATCTTGTGGAGGAATCCGGTAGGCAGTCCTTATAGTCCCCCTTCAGTAGATGGAATATGGGGTATATGGGGATCTTATCATAATATGCACAAAGCCATATTCTATCTACCTGACGGGGACTATAACCCTTGAGATGCTTATTCTACGAAAGGCTTGCAGAGAAGGCCGCATCATGCATCTTGAAAAGCCCAAATTGACAAGAGGTAGCCCTCTATATCCCTATGAACTACCTCGTGCCATTTCATGTTCCACATATTTTTGCATTTGATTTTCCATTTTTGGGCTAAGCTACCTATATATCTCTATATACTCCTTCGAAGCGACGCAGAGTTTCCATTTCATTTTCCAGAACCGAACACCTTGCCCTTAACCTTACATGCTGTTTGTTGCCCATGTAGTTGAATCTGGAGCCCCCGCCCATGGATGTCGCTTCTCCGCAAAGGCGTCAGAGCCAAGGAGGAACGACCAAAGGAGCTTGAACCTAGGCTTCCGTCAGTTTTAGTCAGTCTTGTAGTCAGGGCCTCGTGTGTAGGATTGAGGGTTGGATTTGAGATCTGGCATTTGGGGCCCAGGGTTTGCTTTGGAGTGTTCAGGGGATGGGCTGGATTGCAGGGCCTAGGTGCAAGGGACGCCTTCATTTCCAAGTTACCAAAAGCAGACGAATGTAGAGAATACATGCGGGCAACCCCTACTGGAAATCAACTTGTTAAGAAAATCGGACACGGAAAGCGCAGGGTTCCAGCATGCCCCAGCGAAGTCCCATGAAAACGACGAGGAACCTTGGGGTCCTGAGGAGAAATCATGCTCGAACAGCGCATACATGTGACTGTTCGGGATCGGACGGCGTGTGCTGTAAACTCTTGTCCCGATTGATGTTCTGGATTTCTGCTACAACACAGTGGAAACGGTGCACCCTTGAACCCTTAAACCCCTGTAGCAATTTGCCAGCAAGACATCTTGCCAGGGCCCGCGCGCTCTAGCCGTGGAGTTCACACCCTTGCGGCTTGAGGTTGACGGTGCAGACATGAGTTTACTCAGAGATCTGAAGCGGCATCAGTTCTTATGCAAGTGGTTGCCAGACCTGTAATACACATCACAACCGAGTTCTGAGTACTTCGGGTCAAGATGTGTGGCCCATGTGGTGGGTGGATTCCAAAGCGCATGAATCGTACACGCTGTAGGCGCAGTAGACTGCCTTATAGGCCCCTGGCCTGACAGGTTTGAGCTTCGGATATGGCCTGCTTGTCATAAGGAAACATAAGAAATCAACGTTTCAAAGCTCAGTACATGGAAGTCTAGTCAATGGGTCTTTACAGTCTTGGAGTGCAGTGTGTAGCACCACATGAAGCTTAAAAAGCCACGACAAACTCTGCAAGACTTTAACCTGTTTCACATCTCAAGGCATGGCTGTTGGCCAAGGTCCAAGCGACCAGACCACAAATGATGCTCGTTCTCTGGCTCCTCATTGGGACATTCTTAAAACCGTTGTCTGGTTTAGTTTGAACGAAAAGTAGAAAACCCAGCAATGATCCAGTTCAAACCGTCCTGTAGCCTAGATAAGGCCCTAGGGACCCTGGAAATGCCCGGGGATCATGAAGGTCTCTGTCAGGAGTTCTACAGGGTTAATGGGCATTTTGAATCGAAACTTCTGGAATCTAGCGTGGCGCCCATGTGCAGAGCAATATTCTCAGGAAGCCCAAAGGAAATCTAGGTTTCCGACAAGTGATGATCTTGGAAAAGCTAGGAAGGCAATCATGGATCCATTTCCTTCTGGGCAAATGTTCATGAATGGTAATTGCTGGTTCTTGGCAATCCAAGCTTAATCGACACTATAAATGGGCCCTACAAAGCAAGTGCGTTCCCTACTTCCATCCCTGCTTGGCTAGTTGTCCCTTTGTAGATTATGACTCTATTTTCCCTCCCGTCCCTACAGCCCAAACCCTAAGTCATGTGCAGTTTAGGGTTTAGGGCAGGCAGGCCTCTGCCAGGCTCAACTCAAGCAGACAGCCAAGCCTGGTTCTTCACAAGGCAGTGGTTTAATTTGGATACTGTCCCACCTGGGAGTGCCGCGTAGAACCCTTCTTGAGGGTTTAGCTGTTTAACGTTCCTATTCGTAGAGAACTCTAGGATGGGGGCAGTATCCAACGTTTGGTGTATCAGTTTAGGCCTGGCCCTAAGAGCTAGCAACAGGAGTCTGTAGGAATTCGCGGATTAGGATACAGGAGCCAGCGCCGAGCGCCCTGCGCCCTTTCCAGTTGTCATGCTGGAGATCTCGATAAAGGTTGCTGTATAGAGGTTACATACTAGGGATATACTGGGAGAATGGGACAGAAATTGGAAACTACTATCATGGGGTTATATAGGTGTATGTAGGTTTATATTGGGATTATAGATGGGGCCAGCAACCGTTCATCTGGGAATTTCTTGAAACGGGGGGGGGTGCTTAGTCCCCAGGGATCCGGGGATGCACACATATATGGGATGTACGGCAGTTACGCGGGCCCTATCGGGGAGTCTGTAGCTTTATTCTTGCGAAATACTTCTATCCCCCTAGGCAAATTCTTGGAAGAGGGCCTTGTACAAAATGGGTCCGAATGCAAACAAGGTGCTGCAGCTCGAAGGGAAGGGCTTGTTGCAACTTCGTCATGTGTCTATACCAAATTGGACTGGATGCAGCACATAGTGGGTGTCTGAAAAGTTTTCCTTCACAAAAGCGGCAAGCCGCACCATCTGCGAAACGGACGCAAATAGATTCTGAGAGCAAGTATATGTGAAAAAGACCTAGACACTAAACCCTAAACCCCAAGCCGTCATCTATTCGAGATTTTGCGAGGAGCCACTCGGCATTGAGTTTTAATTTCGAGGAGGTCCTGACCCAGACCTTGCAAGGCCATCCCTGGCGCTTATCTATTAGGTTTTAGGGTTTAGGGTATAGTCCCCAGGAAGTAGATTGAATATGGCTTTGGGTATGTCATATATTGGGGTAATATAGGAATAATGGAAAAGAAAATGGAAGCCACTATCGCATGTTTGGGTCATGTAGGGAATATGCCTTTGGGTATATTTACAACAAGATCCCCATACACGCCATATTCTATCTACTCAAGGGGGACTATACCCTAAAGGAAAGGGTGCCATTACGGGCCGGCCCATGGAAAAACAAATATTTGAGAACCCCATCCCTATCCTACAGCCCTTTGTTTGACAGCTGTGTTTGCTGGCTGTTAGTAGAGAATGGAGGACTGGTACCTATACTGGCCCCTGTATAATCCCAACAATACAGAAGTTTCTCATTTCTTTTCCACTCCTGTATCCGCGTAAGCCCCTAGTTTTCATTCCATTTTCTGTTTCCGTTTCCAGGTCATTCTCCTTTCCCTACTGACACCCAGGATTTTGTTTGCCATCTGACCTTCTTCATTCCGAGTGGCAACCCTAAACCCTAAACCCTTAACCCTAAAACTTAACTACAGCCCCTCAGAGTATCGGCCAGGCAACAGCGGCTGTGGAGCAGCCGCCAAGATTCTCTCCAGGCCTCGGGTTTGCTGGGTTGCTGTTGAGGAACTTAACTTAAGTTACCGTCATATAATAAGGGTTTAGGGATTTAGGGCTTTGAGGAACTTAAATCAAGTTACCATAAGATAGGATAGAGGGTGTAGGGTATTATGATATGGGTACTTGGGGTCTCAGGGTAATTTAGGGTACCATAAGATGGGTACATAGTAGATAACAGGGTTTCCTTAGTATAGTAACTTAATTTAAGTTGCATAACAGCAACCGAATTTAGGGTGCTAGCACTTCACCATGTGCTCTTCTGTGAACTCACTGGGTTCAGGGTGGCGGGGGTTTAGGGTTTACGCAGTGGGGGGGAGGGAGGGCAGAACAACTGCTATGTTGGTCCCGTGCTGCATGAGCCTGGGGTTGGGTGTTCAGGGCCTGAGATTGCAGGGTGTAGAGGTCATCAACTTGTTGCTGTGAAGCAGTTGGAAATTTATGAAAACAGCTGCATTGAAGGCAAACTTTCGCTAGCTGCCTTACAGAGCCCTCACCTCCAATAGGAACCATGGCTTGCTTCCAAAATCTGAATTCAAGTCCAGTTTTCCCTAGTGGCCTCATCCTGAACGAAGCGGTTTTAGGGTAAGCGATCAACTCCTGTAGACAGGTCCACCTTGCAAAAGGATGATTAACAGACCAGTCCAGGAACATCCAGATATTGTTTGGCTTTTCAACACTTGCGATGTGGAGCAGCATCAGAAAATGACGCACGCAGCACCCTGGGAACAAGAACTAGGCTTGACGTGACACCTGCCAGAAAGGACTGGTCACCTTCTGTGGATATCAGAAGACCCCACGGCCAAAGCACGTGCAGAAGCTTGCGCTATGTTTCGGGACAAAAGCATGCCGGTTGCAACAATACTTTTATGGCAGTGTACCGCGAACCGAACCGTTGGCATGGCTGATTTTGAAGGCACGTATTGACCGAATCGAACCAGTCCGTATCGCAGAATATTGCAATTCCCATCCCCCCTCCACCCCCCCTGCATGGCAGGGGCGCAGGGGTGGCCCTCCCCACCCTGACCCCACCCCTGCCACCCCTACCAGCCCCGACCAGCCTACCACCCCTAAATCTCCTAGCACCCACCACCCAGACCACCCCTCCACCCCAGCCTCCGAACAATATTGGCCACGGGTTCTAGTACACTAGGGTGCAGGGATTGATCTTCCGCGCCTGATGCCTAAACCCGGGGGACGTGCATATCTTACGGAGTTGGAGCCCAGTTGAAAACATCCATCCCAAACTGCGAAGCTGTGTGAAGGTGTTTCAGTTCCTTGATTTAGGGGTGTAGGGTGTAGGGGTTGATCTGAAGTTCCTTGTGGGAGGTTATGAAGGACTTGTGTGGGTTTAGACTTTGGGGTTTAGAGGAAAACATGAGGGCCCCGACAGACAGACTGGTTCAGTTCTTGGTAGGGAAGTAGGGAATATGAGCCCAACATCTATTGTATTTTCTTATTCCCTACATGAAAAAGTCCCTTATTCCCTACTTAGAATCGGCAAGTAGAGTCAAAAGGCCCAACCCGTCCCTGGATCCCGTGAGTCAGTGGAATCATGGCCCCGAAGCCCAATAGACTTGCTGGTTCAGTTCTTGGTCGGGAATAAGGGAATATAATTCCTATATCTATTATAGTCTCTTATTCCCTACATAATATAATCCCTACTAAGAACCGGTAAGTAGAGTCGACAGGCCCATATCTTGAGGTGGGGGCTCTAATCCCCAAGCCTCCATATCAAACGCCCGGAGCCCGACACCATAACCTCCAGACCCCTCTCTCCTCAACCGACTTGTTTGTTGCAGGCAGTAGAAAACCAGACCCCCCTTTCCCCCCCATCCCCCGGCCATGCCACCTCAGATCCAAGCCATCGATCTCCAGTGCAGAAGAACAGAGGGGTGGTGGGGTTGGGGGAGAGGCGGGTTGAAGGGGTGGTGGGCTTAGAGTGGGTGTGGGCGGGTGAGCGGGGTTGGGAGTGAGGGGTGGTGGCAGGGGTGGTAGCAGGGGGTGGGTTGAGGCCGGGCTCGTACTGATACCGAAGCGAACCAAAGGCCTGCAATACTTGCAATACCGATACCGCTAAATAGGCATACGTATCGGTATCGATTGAACCGCCCGATTGCAATCATGAAAAAGGACTCAGCCCCGAAGCCTGACAACCTGCAGAACAAGCTCTACAAACCAAACCTAGCATGAGCCTCTGCTCACTTCACTGAGCAGCCAGCTCTTCGCTACAGCGTACGGTACTTGCCATGGCCTCAGATGAAGTTTACAACAGAAGTTGAGGGTTCTTGCTGTACTTCGAACACTCGTAGTAATCATGCCCGTACGAATACTAGGTCGCAGCGCCCACGCGGTCCCAGCAAACCCGCGTTAATCTTTGTTGCCATAGACATCCTTGTTATCATGGCCCGTGGTGGTATAGCAACGAGGGGCAGCAAACCAGTATCAACAAAGCTGGTTTTCAATGCACATTGTCACACAGCAGCGGAACAAGACTACTGCAACAACATATCAACAGTGATTATAGCAACCATGCCAACACCTTTAGCCAAAGAGGTCGTGATATCATAGGAAGTTTAGGGCTTTGCTTATTTGAGGTTAGATGTCCAGATTGTACAGCATTTCTGGGCTTACCTTCATTTACCATGCGTTTCTTTCGCAGCTATCTTAATCTTGCTGCTGCTGCTGTTGCTGCCGCTTCTTAGGATACCTACTTCTATTTCGGTGCTGCCTGATCAAACCACTTCTGCGGCAGCTGTTTCTTTTCAATCCTAGGGCTCTTTGCCACCCAAATGTTCAGGATAGAACCACGCAGAACCCCAGGAGATGAACGTATGACCAGGATCCCTCGATCACATGAACTCTGCTGGACCGAGCCGCAAGCTCCGTATCAATTCCCCGTAGTAGTAAGCCTCCTGCCCTCTCATGTTGAGTTTGTTCTCTGTTCATATGGGCTCTTAGAAGGCATGTTAAGACGAGGGAGCGGGGTAACCTCCAGACTGTCCTCAAATCTGGGCACAATGATCATGCCAATATTTGTGCGTATCGCGACGATAACCGAAATTCGTTGACCCACCCTGTTCTGCGCATCAATTTTTCTTTTGCTGGGATATGGCGCCAAACCATGATACAGTCGGTCTATGAGCCCTGTTCGTCCGGGAGCCTCAACTTTCAAAATCTGCGCGGCTTAATGACATGGTATCAGCGAGAGGATTGTAACACTACTTATGTGACTATAGACTCAAGTTCGTCTGCAAACCTACACTGATGTACTTGAACTCCAAACTTTGTAGGCTCCCTGTAAGCTTGAGACGTGCTCTTGCCCTCTCCATCCTGACTTTCGCCGGCCTGTCGAGCAAGACCCTGCTTGAAGTTTAGAGGGCCTAGCGTTGAGGTTCGAGGGATTGTAGTGCATGGGCTCGTTTTGATAAGCTCCAGCGCTTGCTGGAAAACTGTACTGAGGCTTTGGATAGATGCAGCTTCAAGCAAACAAGCTCAGGGTTAGGGCCTCGGGCCTTGTGCCATTGCTACAAGCATGTCTTTGCTGAGCCAATGGAGAGAAGCCCCAATAATGTCACCCCATAATAATGATTAATGAGCTTTGGATTCTGGGGCCGTGAGCTGGACACCTTGTGCAGCTTCTTAAGCTTGCAAGATAATAGTTTCCATTTTTCCATTGTCCCTATATAACCCTCAAAAAACCCCAATAGAACAAAACCCGAAGCCCTAAACCCATTTGGTTGGGTCAGGGACTGCAGTGGTTGGGGCGGAAGTTCGGCAAAGCTGAATGAGACTGCAGGATAGCCCATTCCCTAGTCTCACTGGCCAGTCTTCACGAAGTATCTATCCCTCCCGTATTGTATTGTTACTATTGCTACTGCTACTGCTACTGCTACTGCTACTGCTACTGCTACTGCTGCTACTACTACTACTACTACTGCTGCTACTACTACTACTACTACAACTACATCTGACGGCGGGATTTTTTTGAGTTCATGAAAGTGGTTCAGACCAGTCGGAAGTGCAGAAATTGCTGTCCCTGGTAGTGAATTTGGGACTTCCGCATTCTAGTTATTTTTGGGCTTGTTCAGCAGTTGGTAGCCGCAAAATTTGTAGTTTTCAATCCGGGCATTTCAGGGTCCCTGTGAATGGACGTAAAAGCTTTTTGGGGCATAGTTTCCAGAAAGGTGGAAGAGGCCTGTAAAATTGTGATTGGCATTTGCTTCTATTCGGTGTTTCTTTTGTTATGCTTCTCCGCATGCAACAAAATGGATGCAGTAATCACATGGATGTTAACATCTTGCTTCTCCGTATGCAACAACATGGACGCAGTAATCACCTGGATGTTAACATTTTCCTTCTCCATATGCAAAAATATGGATGCAGTAATCACATGGATGTTAACATTTTGCTTCTCCGTATGCAAAAATATGGATGCAATAATCACATGAATGTTCACATTTTGCTTCTCCGTATGCAAAAAATGGATACAGTAATCACATGGATGTTAACATTTTGCTTCTCCGTACTCAAAAAAATGGATGCAGTAATCACATGGATGTTAACATTTTGCTTCTCCGTATTCAAAAAATGGATGCAGTAATCACATGAATGTTAACATTTTGCTTCTCCATACGCAAAAGAAAGGACGCAGAAATCACATGAATGTTAACATTTTGCTTCTCCGTATGCAAAAAATGGACGCAGTAATCACATGGATGTTAACATTTTGCTTCTCCATATGCAACAAAATGGATGCAGTAATCACATGGATGTTAACATTTTCCTTCTCCATATGCAAAAATATGGATGCAGTAATCACATGGATGTTAACATTTTGCTTCTCCGTATGCAAAAAATGGACGCAGTAATCACATGAATGTTCACATTTTGCTTCTCCGTATGCAAAAAAAATGGATGCAGTAATCACATGGATGTTACCATTTTCCTTCTCCGTATGCAAGCACACAACTGGGAAGACAACTGAGAAGACAACAATCTGGGCGGCGCAAGCGAGACCAAGCCTGATGTTCTTCGGGCCGAATTAGGTGCCTGATCTCCACTCACGTTCATGAGGAAGATGATGATGCTGATGATGAGTGATACACACAAATGATAATGAATGACATTTTTGATTCCACAGGTATGCCAGACGTAAAGAATGGCATACCTGTAAAACTTGATGAGATGAGGTGCGTAATGAATTGGGGTAAGGGTCCTGCCCCGCTACACCAGACACGCAGGAATGATGCAGCACGAAATGAGATGAAAGCACCAGCTGCCGCGACGGACCCAGGTGCAGACCAAATTGCAGGTACGTTTTCCTGAGGTGTGGGGAGGAGCTTCGTTGGACAGAGCCCCCCCAAACCCCCTGTGTCCCACTGCATACATGAAAGCGTAGAAAGAAACAAAGAGATGCAGGTTTAGCGCATGTACAGCAGCTGACACAAACAAGGTCGAAACCTGAACGTGATGGAATGCACACAGCGAAAACAAGAATCTTGAACATGAGTCAAGAAACGAAAACGCAAAAATGTATGAAATTAGTGAATTCCCGCCGCGAAAATGCAGAAATGCATGAACACCTGCAAATTCCCATAGCGAAATGCGAAAAACGCGCGTGGTGCCAAAATAGACGTTTTGCGGCTGGCAACGTCTTGAAGTAAATCTGCAAAATTGCAGAATTGCCACAGCGAAAATACCGTTTGAGGTCGACAAATGCTCAAAAACCACACCGTCGGATACATAGTATACCTCCTGTATTGTAGAGGCACGGAAAGGGACTCCTTCAAACCCTGCTTGAAAGGTTGATGACAGACTTCAGGTCAGGACAGGTCCCTTTTTCAGGAGGGAGGTTGTTTACAACCTCACCTCGAGCAGTCTGCGGGAATCTGGAAAAGCTCGAAGATAAGCCGTGCTACAGAAGATAAATCTCCTCCCCCTAGTATAGAATTCCCCCACCCCACCTCATATTAAATACTCCCCATTGTGGCATATCAAAATATATTGGGAGTATTTGATATTAGGAGGGTATGGTGTTTAATATTGGAGGAGGAGATTAATGCTCGTGACCCTGACAAGGAGGCCAATGCCGTCAGTAAGGAATCCCTCTGCACCTTAAGCCCTAAACTCTAACTATATTGGGGGATCCTGAACCCTGAAATCCCCCGCCATAATCCCATGGCAACCACCGAGCCTGCGCTGTATTCAGAACCTGGAATGTTTGAGTTGCACGCCCATGCTTAATTGCCCCTGCTGGAAGATGTCAGCTCAAACAGGACCGTTGGCTCTTCAGAAACTGCTTTTGTTTGTTGAGATTCATACACAGACTTGTGTGAACATTCTGAGAGTGGGCCTTTTGGGAGCTCTGACATCAAGGTCTTCGTTCTCAACCCTTCCGCGCTGCATTGCTAACATTGTGGCTTCAGAACATGAAGGTACCAAAAAGTCCCGGCGATGGGTTCCCCTCAAGGACTATGCAGGACGCTGCTTCTGTAGAGAGGAAGGGCACCAAAAGGCACAGGGCGAACTTCCTTCTTCAAAACTGCTAGGTAGGTACAAGCGCGGCTCATGAAGTCTCGGTACCCCAATTTGGGGGGCATAATCACAGTTAACCTGATATGCTAATTTTTAACCTGAAGGAGGCCCAACTCCGGCAGGCATAGGGGTTCTTCAACATCGGAGTCTTCAAGCAGAATTTCAAGGAAGGCTTGGGTAATACGGTATAAACAGGGCTTTGCAAGGATCCCCCTGTAGGGATGTCATAAGGAGTATATACCCTAAATCCCTAAACCCTCAACCGTGTTTACATATATGTAGATCGATCGCTAGATAGAGAGGGAGAGAGAGAGAGAGATATATATATATATATATATCTACACATATTTTTATACACACGTATAACCTTGAGTTGCTTACCTCCCCTGCTTCAGGAAGCGCAACGCAGGAACGCTGAGCGGTTGAAGCTGTTGTTTGATGCCTGTAATTTGGGTACTGCCCCCACCCTGTAACACTCTGTATTAGGGGTTATATTAAGGGGTATGTATAACTATATTACAAATATGATCCAACTGTTGCAGAGTGGGGGCCTCTAAGGCATTCCCTATTCGGAGGAGTTCTGATGTGATTATCCAAGCTAAACAAAGCCTGCGGGCTCAGCTATTCGGACTGGAATTCACCTTATGTCGCAAACTTATGTCAGATATCAATTGAGGAATTCTTTTTCAGACAGGTGATGCTAGGGCGAAGGGAAATCGACGTAGTGAGTAACAAGGTAGCATGTTGCCTGTCAGGAGTTGGACAGAAACTGCTTTTAGGAGAAAAAAACGAGGCCCTCCATTATATGATATTCTCGTGCACAAAGTTGGAGCCTTCTGCCAGTTCGCACCAAGATCTGCTACTCCCAGCTTCAGCTACATTGTATTCATTGAGGTCTCTCCCGTACGCTCGGCCGGAAAGGGAGATCCTTACGACAGAGGATTTGCAGCCTTCCACACAAGAGAGTTGCCGAAATCCCGCGAGTCCGGCATGCGATTGGGGATAGCTGCTATGTGATTATGGACCTCAGCTGGGCATTGGCATTGTCACATTGCATCCATCAAGAGCCTCCAGAGAGCTGCATTCGCAGCTAGAATCATTATACTCTCCACCCTGCTGAGCTCTCGAGTCATTCCGATAGTGCAACAACAAACACATCAGCTTAAATTCCTGACCTCGATTTCCATCATCCCGTGAAGCCTCGGAACTACTCCCACGAGTTGAACCCTGAAGAATGTTCACAGGGTTACCCCCAAGAATGGAGAATCAAATGGATAACAACATGGAAAACAAAATGGAAACTGGGTTAGCCTCCAGTGATTTAAGGCAAGTCCCAATCTACAAGAGAGGCGGCCCTAAACCACTCCGTTTCCGAACCGTGCAAGGCACCTCTGCCAAAGCCGGTAGGGCCGCTGCCAAGAGCGGCTCCTGCTTTTCCGCTGAGTGATTCTTGGGGCGTGGGTCTTGGGGAGGCTTGAAAAGTTGAAATCCGAACCAACTATTGGAGGGGAGACGAAATAATCGAAGCTGGAAGAAGCGGACTCGGCACGGATACGTCTCGGACATCGTACGTTTGTAATGTCCTAGATGGACCCCGACCCTCAAACACTAGAATCCTTATGCTTGGGATCCCCCAACAAGGTACCCCTGATTTTGGCAAACCCCCGCATTGTATTCTGTTAGTGATTTCCGGGGCCTGGGTCGCGTAGAATTCGTACCCACAACAGTTGCACTCCAGGTGGAGGAGACCCAAGCCCCTGTTCCGACAGTAGGGGGGCGTAGAAGAAGATCCCATGATTTGTATCTTGGCCTTTGCCGTACCATGCGGCCTCCACGGTTGCAAGAACAGCTAGGCAGGTCGGCCTTCCACGCCCTTGCTTGCTGTTACGAGGAGGCTTTAGTCCACGATGCACATGGGTCTACCAGCCTTCACTATTTTGAGTTTGCTACTCAATCCGTTCAAGAAACATCCTTCAAAGTGCTGACCCTCACGATTAACTATCTCAACCCTAAACCCTAAATCCTGATGAATCCTTGATCCTAAATCCCTCTCTTTCCTGCACTTTTGATGGTGTCTGTCAAGATCTTCTTAGCTTCCTGCGGGGGCTATGCCCTATGCCGCTTCTACATAATTTGCGGCACATGAGGACTCTGTTTGTGACATGGTACAATAGTAGTGGGTTGTTCACATGCTACGCACGCACAACTGGAGGCATGCCCGTTTAAACGCACCTTCAGGCCGTAGTGAGGGTTCGTAACTCCAAACGTATTGCAATTGTAGCTCTCCCCCACATGTGCAAGACAATGCCACGCCCTCCATGTTGAATCTCAAGGCCTCAGCTACACAGCTAGGGGCCCTAAACCCTAAACCCTAAAACAAAGGATACAAAGGCTGCCAGGAAGGGACCGAGGCAGCTCGAGCGTCCATTTAGAAGGCAAAGCGCTACTTAACATGTAGCCCTAACCCTGCTGTAGGCCTCCACGTATTTTTCGAGGGCGAGGGGACTACCCAATTGCTTGTACTGGTCTCGTGAGTTACTACTCAGTAGACTACTGGGAAATTTACACTATCGTAAATCCTCCCCAAACCCCAAACAGTAGCTTCCATTTTCTTTTCCATTATCCTAAAATGACACCAATAAACAAGAATTTGGGGCTTCTGCTGGTGGCGGAAGGGCCTGGGCTGACTCGCTGAGTGCAGAACCCGCCTGTGCAGTTTTCAGACTTCAGATGAAGCACGGTTTAGGGATTTGAACTGTAGTCTAACCTCCTAGCATCCCCCGTAATAAACACTATAGTAGTCCCCTATATACTCCCTACATATATATCATCCCCTCTAAGGAGTTTAGACTATAGCTCATTTAGGGATTTAGGGCTTTGCCCGAAGGCCTCAGACAGCCCATTGCAGGTAATACCTGGATGAAGGAAAGCTTGCACCACTCAGGATCCCCAATTCGTTGTATCTATTTAGTTCCTAGGGCATGAGGTATATAAACTGATGCAAGATTTCCTCCATCCACAGTATTCGTAGACTATAGATTTGCCGGAGTCTCTCACTCGAGATGGAATCTCAAAATGGAAAGCCCGGAATGTTATTACTATGAATGCTAGGTTCACCCAGATGCGGCATGCACATCGTAGTTTCCCTAAATTACTGTTCCC